>CAJUYH010004566.1:26774-47352 GCA_910591685.1 Galerucella tenella
TGGATTTTTGGGCTCTTCAGGGCGATTTTCAGGGTCTTGCGGTCATTTCGCCATATATGAGATTTTGAGAGGTTATTGTACACATCAATACCTACAAATTGAAAAAAAATGACACCGGCCCGACCTATTCTCAAGGTTGATACCCTTATTTACTGGACTATAGCGGATCTCAGGTTTTCTAAGTACTATTATTAGTCTAAATATTGATGTAACTTATCATATTATTTACATAGAATATGAAGGTATTAATTTATAGAAACTATGAACAATATAAAGAGTAGGAGAGTAGCTACAGGAACTATACAAGTGAAATGTTCTAAAAACGTTTTCACACGATATATCTTAAGTTGTCAAAATGTATATCAACGGTAGTAGATGCTATAAATGCTATCAAAATATGCACAGATCGAGTTGGCCTGATATCCATAGTTATAGTAAGATAACATCTATGTAGGTTCTGACAAAACCGCGGAGCACATACTCTGTGAGGGCATGGGTCTAGCAAGAGTGCGGTCTTACATACTCGGAGAAAAAAAACCGAGGTCAGAGAGCTACGCAAATGGGGCGGTATCCAGGTTAATAGGTCTAATGAAAAGAATAAAGCTAGATATCGAGCTTTAAATATGGGGAGGACCACTATAGATCTGCAAATTTCGCAGTGGAATAGGACAAAGAGCCACTCCAATTCTAATCTAATTCAAGATAATGTTACATGGCATTGACATTTTTATACTTGTGTGGAAAATTGGAAAATAATTAATAAAATGAACAAACTTGAACAAACAAAATAAGAGGTGTGAAAAATCCTGCAGATTTTATGAAGATTGCTAAAAATCACTATCAGAGTCGGGAACATCCTATATAACACAAAATTTAATTCAGTTATAAGAAACTAATCAAATAATTAATGTACAATCATTAATTCCATTGAATATCCTGTTAAATTTTCCATTTTTCGTGAAGGTTTCGACATTCTGTAGCTCCGCCGGAAAGAATATAGAGAATAGATTTTTTAAAAATTCGTTAAATAAAAACAAACTAATGCTCGCAAGCTCGGAAAATCCCATCTGCGGTCTTCGGTTAATCAAATGCTTATCTCCTCGTCCTTCATCATTACCGGTCCGGACTTTTTGTTCATTACAGAAACATCAACGTTGGCGTTCAGATGGTGCTTGATGAAAAATCTTTGGAAATTGACAGGTCTTTTATTTGCAGATTTTCTTCATTCACATCTCATTTTCTCTATAGTACTTAGACAATGAAGCGGAGGAGAATGGTGTGACAGGTCTGTAATTCCTCTCCTATCTCTCTGCCTGTATTTACCTCCATATTTTCTGGAGATGCAGTTAAGTTGATGCAAGGTTGCCTCTTTTATTTTATATCATTTTAGGTATAATTGAATTGTATCTTATTATTTCAATAGGATTTAGAGGATATTTCTAAATAAATATTACTTTTTTTCAGACATCAAAAATGTATTTTTCATAAAACCACCAGTAAAATTACAATAAAAAGAAGAAAACTATTTTCTACAAATACCAAACCTTACTGGAGCCAACTCTGTGAAATTATTTTATAAAAAAACCTTGAAATTATATTTATTATACGTATAATTATCACATCATCAACATTTTGATTTACAGTTTTTTTATTTCTAATCAACCAAGTTATATCAAAAAGCTGTTTTGTTCAATTGAGGGGGGATATGGAGTTAGGACAGCGTTTTCTCAAAAATATTTTTCACAGGGGTCGTCTTTTTTTCCCAATTGAAGTACACTTTGTTGCTCATTTTGCATAGGTTTAGGTACATGCTTAGAATTCTTGGAGTCTTTGGCGAACGTCAAAAATGTTTCTGACATTCCTCTTTGTTTGAGCCATGGGTGATTACAAACAGACCAGAAGCAACTTGATCAATGTTTTGACTAAATAGTTTCAACATAAAGCTGTAATAGTATATTACGTAACGTGTGTAGTGAGAAGCATTCTACACATTCTACGTAATTCCGTGAGTGCGTTTACAACACGAGTTACGTACTATACTTTACCTACGACCTACTTGTACTTGTATTTATAATCTTATCATTAATAATACTTGAACCACACCAATAATAGATATTTTTAATAATTTTATTGTATAACATTTAATTCCATAACATTGTTCATAGTAATAGTACAGTTATTAAACACAAATCATAAATCGCTTCCTTTGCTTATTGAAGCATAAGAAACAACAGTTACATTATTAGATGTGCTTGGTAACTTTTCATCTCCATCTCTATTACTCTATTACCAATGAAAGAAGCACATTAAAGAACTAACGTTTAATCATTATTAATATATTATTGATAATCAAAACTCCATTTTTCAATTATAATCAATACATACTTAGTCCTTTGGGCTTTTCATAGTTAAGCGTGGCAATATATCGAATGTTTTCAAATAGTGAATTTTGAATAAAATGGCGACGTCTATTGACAGTTGCTAATATGTTGCTGGGGAAGCCGTGCGATTTACTTTACAGCTGTGCGTTTTTTTTACCGTGCGTAATAGATATCATTACATTGATACCGACTGTGTATTATTGACTGATTACAGCGGAGGTCGTAGGTAAAAATTATTTTTTGTGGATGCTTCGTTAAATGCAGAATGGACTGGTTCAGTACGTCTTAGTTTACTTCAGTTTATCTTCAATTTCTGGAAAAGGTAACTTGGTTATCGAGACGCGCATAAGATAGCATGAAGTGTTAGGCCGGCGACACATTTGCGGTTGCGGCTGCGGTTGCAACCGCGCGGTCACAACCGCTATAACGTTCACACATACAAGCATACACCTTGTCATACCGAGTCCGTCAGTTCAATAATCAACATGGATTTGGTAGAAACGGTTGGTATAATTTATGCACAAATTAAGAAATCGAAGCGAAAAAGGAGGTACTGGGTCCATCCTTTACACAAAACGCGCTTGACGTATGGTCAATTTCATTGTCTTTTTCTACGGTTGAGAGATCTTTGTATGCCTTGTCGGTAATATCCCACAAGCACGTCTTACTTTGAACAATAAATTTTTCGGTATCGAAGACGTCCATGTTCAAAACTCGACTGGCTAGGTTTGTGGCTGCGCGGTTAATGTGAACAGTCAGGCAAGTAACAACATACAACATGTTGCATTTCGGACGGACAGCCGCGCGACCGCGGCAAGGTGTGGCACCATTTCATAAACAACCATGTATTTTACAGAACAGCGGTTGTGACCGCGCGGTTGCAACCGCAACCGCAAATGTGTCGCCTGCCTTAGTGTTGGTGTAGTTTTTCTTATACTTCTTTGTGTCATTATATTTCATTATATTTATTGCCCTCGAAAACAAAGGAAAGTTTCAGTTTATTGAATCTTCAACCAAAGTTTAAATGTAACCGAAAAATAACTGACACGTTATATCGAACCCAAATAAAAATAAATAAACTGTTCGATCCAAATTCTGTTCATTGCAAGTGCGAAGTCTTATGCACTTTTTTATAGGGGGTTACTCAAGGAAACATAAATTTTAATAATTCCTTCAACACTTTCAAATTTTCTAAGTATTAATAAAACGGGATGAAACGATCCAAAGTTTACGTTGATGCGATAGAAAAGTGATGTGTATGTTTATAAGTGACGAGAAACATAACCACTACTGATGGAATTAACTGCGGAGATGATGAATTTATTTAATCGATGAAAGATATATGCCCGATAACGGTTCACGTCTCTGGCACTCTGCGTGAAATTTTTAATGAAAATACAGACACGGCATGTCGATACATGAGCTTTTCATATTATTTTGATATTTGTTACGTTTTGAAATTTAAAATTGTTTGTTGCTTAAGTCCAGTTAAAGGCAACTTGAGTGTTTCCAATTTTATGTTTTATTCGACCAAAACTGAACGTGTGTGTTACGAACACGCTCTTATCTGCGCTTCTGGTCGATCAGTTGTCTTGTCAACTGTCATTCGCCATGTTTATTTTTTTAACGAATATCTTAATAAACTTGGAGGTTAGGTAAGGTTCCAAACAAACTCTCTTCATATGTAAAAATCCCATGAGGAATTTTTTATTTAGTGTTTTCAACGTTATAAAGGCAAAATAAGACATCTAGTTTCCATATTGTGTTGGAGGAACGTGCCGTTTAGGCGATTTTGTATAGGTTTTTGCCAAGGTGAGTTAATTCGATTACTAAATCAAGTTGAAAACTTTTTGAGGTTATGGTGGTTATGTTTTGGTGATAGGTTTTTGGATAATTTATACTATGTTTTATGATTGATAATCACATACATTTTAATAGTCATTCTAGTTACATACAAAAAAACATTTTAAAGAAATTATACTTTTACTCCAGAGTATGGCATCATTTTAGTATTAACTCTAGAATAACAGTGTATAAAACCATAATACAGCCGCACTTTGAATACTGTCCTACCTTACTGTATACATGTACTCTGTGCTTTCGATTTAAACAAATTAAGGGCACTGCAAGAATTACAGAACCGAGCCTTGAGAATTGTATTAAGATTGACCCCAGTATCTTCAGTGATGGAAACATTGGAGTGGTTATCGATTGAAAAGAGGCTGATTTATATGACATCAACCTATATTTATAAGATGTTGCACAATCTTTTGCCAATGTATTTTAACAAAATATATAACCTATAACAGTCAAATACATGAATATAATACTGGAATTAACAATCACTTACCTACATATTAACATTCCAACTAAAATGTTTGAATACAAAAATATTAATATTCAAAGGATTTATTGACTATAACAAGCTACCAAATAAAGTAGAAGATTCACAAGGTTTGCCACAATTTAAAAGGGGATTAATGAACTATTTAGTTAAACGATGGACCTAGAATAATTTCTACTACAAATTGTTAAAGATTGAGATGTATGTGATTATTGTTTTTTTAATTGTGATAAATGAGGTATGTATTTGTTTATTTATACATTTACTTATTATATAGGTAGAATACATGTGGTTAGTTAATTTTATATAGGTATTTATTTATTATACTTATGTTTGTATACTTTAAACTTATGTCCAAAGTAATTGTATGTAAATTAGGTTTTCCTATTTTGAATAAAGTTATCTATATCTGTTTGTTATTATTTAGTTTGTGACTTCAACTGAATATATTTTCAGGGCTTTTAAGACACTATGGTAATGTGCTTTGTGCCAGGCTGCAAGCGTGCAAAGCAAACCTGCAAATTTTTTCGGTTTCCAACAAACCAGGCTGAGAGAAACAAATGAATTTCTCTTATAAGATGAAGAAAGAGTAATTAATATCATTTTTAAAGAATGTTTTATTGAAATATTTCATATACTCACAGGCGAAAAGATAAACAATCCACTCAGTTTGCGAGAGTTTGTGATTGCCATTTTGTGAAAAGAAAGCTTTAAGACATGTTTTGAAGCCATCTCAAGATAATAGAATATAGAAATTAAGAATACAGAATACAGTTTAGATGGTTTCAAATACAATCAAATAACCAAGATAACCTCAAAAAGTTTTCAACTTAATTTAGTAATTAAATTAACTCACCTTGGCAAAAACCTATACAAAAACACTGAAAAGGCACCTTCCTCTAACACAATATGGAAACTAGATATCTTATTTTGCCTTTATAACGTTGAAAACACTAAATAAACAATTCCCTATGGGACTTTTGCATAGAAAGATAGTTTGTTTGGAACCAGTCCAGGCTCCGCCCACAGTTGTGACGTAAACACTTAGGCTGTCTATTGTGCTCCAGTAGTTGAGTCCTACACATTTCACTCTCCGTCGAGAAAACGTTTAACATAACAGTCTACAGAAGATTAAAATTGTATGTTTTATATAAAATCGAGATAGGAAGTTTGATACATTATATTATATATACAGTGCTTTTCAGATAAAAGTATCCACCTTTAATAACTTTTGTAATACTGGTATTTAGAAAAAATCCAAAAACACGTCAATTTATGTTGGAAGGGGCCAGCATTATGGCTTATTTAAACTTACTGGAAAAGCCACCCCCTCACCCTAGCAGCATCCCCTTTATTTTTTTTAAATTACTTTTCATATTTTTTATGTAAAATTTGGATACTCCTCTTTGAGCTGATTTCAAAAATGTATAATACTTGTAGGTTAAAGTGGTTAGTTTATGAGATAAACAATTTTTCTTTTAAGAGCACAAATTTTACTTATTATTTACTTTCACCTTATTTGCCTGTACTAAAATGGGTTGTACAACAGTTCAAACTCTTTAATCTTTTTAACTGTGCTATTTATTATGAAGTTACAATAAGTGTTCAGAATGAGTATACCATTCACTTCCATACGATGGTATAATCTATTTTGAAATGCCTCTCTGACATTGCTTAATACGGCTGGATTTAATTGTCGACATTCATTTTCTATCCTCTCTCGTAAATCATCCAGAGATTCTGGTTGGGTAGCATAAACTTTTGTTTTTAAATAAAAAGAAGTCTAGGGGTGTTAAATCCGGTGACCTAGGTGGCCACTCCATCATCTGCCCCCTTCTACCTATCCAACGAGCGGGGAATGTTTCGTTTAAAAATTGTCGGACAGGCATAGCATAGTGTGGGGGAGCTCCGTCTTGTTGAAATACCAGTAAATCTTCGGAAAGGTTATCATCATTTTCTATTATTGTTGTAATACGTGGGTCAACCCCTTCCCTGAGTAACTCAAGATATGATTCACCATTTAAATTTCCGTTGATGAAGAAAGGTCCGACAATGTGGTCACCTAGGATACCACACCAAACGTTTAACTTTTGGGGATGTTGTGTATGGAATTCACGCATAATATGTGGATCACTTTCAGCCCAATATCTACAATTATGCCTACTTACTAAGCCATTTAATGAATATGAGCATTCATCAGAAAAGCAAATATTGTTTAACAATTGTGGATTGTTATTGATAATTTGCGTCATTGATTCGCAAAACTCTAGACGACGATCAAAATCATCTTCATTCAACTCGTGCACCAACTTAACTTTGTATGGGTGGTACTTGAATTTATGTAGAACTCGGAAAACTGTAGAAGATGAAACACCGATCGCTCTACTTATTGTTGACAACGATTGGGGTTGTTGAGCCTCTAAGCTGACTTGCCCTAAAATTGCCACTTGGATTGCTCCGTTATTTACGAGTCCCTCTCGCTTATGCACTTTATTGCAAACAGACCCTGTTGTGGTAAATTTATCCATCAGTTGAATTACATACTTATGAGTTGCATGTCTTCCGTCATGTAATTCGTTAAATATTCTAGCAGCAGCTCTTGCACAATTATTATTTTGGTCGTATAAACCTACAATTTCAATTCTTTCTTGCAAGGAGTAAACCATTTCAGAGAAACAAAATAAATAATGTATCAAATTACACTATCAATAGTGACTACAAATTCTAGTTGACAATGTCAAACTTTAATAAAAAGTAGAGTTTTTTGTTGTTTGGATTTTTTAAGTAGAATAAATAGCACAGTTGAAAAGATTAAAGAGTTTGAACTGTTGTACAACCCATTTTAGTACAGGCAAATAAGGTGGAAGTAAAAAATAAGTAAAATTTGTGCTCTTAAAAGAAAAATTGTTTATCTCATAAACTAACCACTTTAACCTATACATTTTTGAAATCAGCTCAAAGAGGAGTATCCAAATTTTACATAATAAATATGAAAAATAATTTAAAAAAATAAATGGGATGCTGCTAGGGGTGAGGGGGTGGCTTTTCCAGTAAGTTTAAATAAGCCATAATGCTTGCCCCTTCCAACATAAATTGTCGTGTTTTTGGATTTTTTCTAAATACCAGTATTACAAAAGTTATTAAAAGTGGATACTTTTATCTGAAAAGCACTGTATAATCAGAACCTTAATATACCCTAAGGTGTTAAGGTGATTTCAATTGTGTACAAATTTAGCCCATTCGCGTTTGTTACCAGCCTTTAACTTCGCTTCCTGCCGATTTAGTCCTCGTTCTTTCAGAATTTCCGCTACTGCATCATCCCAGGTTTTTCGTGGTCTTCCCCTTGGTCGCTTTCCACATGCTTTTGTTTGCCATATCACTTTTGCCTGTTGTTTGTTTTTCATGCGTATAACTAAGTGGCCATACCACCTTAACTGTTTAATACATTACATGCCGTAAAAGATCTTTTAGGTGCCTCGAAGAGTCGAATATAGATCAAACGAAAATTTACAACATCCATCGTCAAAAAGAACCATATTATTCACTTTGATCGACGATTAAATCGTTTCAAATTACTCAACTCTCAGAATTTAAGATGACATATAATATTGACCTCATATCTCAGCCATCACCGACATATCACCGGTGGAGTGTGTCGCATCTCGCGTGTATGTGAATGAAGAAAGACAAAAAGTCTTGGAGAGCAAGTATGGTCGTCCCAATTTTATTAAAAATATAAATCATCGGTCGCACAAAGAGTGCGGTGGCGTGGCTGGTGATAAGTCATCGTTGAGTCGTCGTCGTATTCGTTCTGACGTCGGGTTGGAGTCATAGAAAAGTCACACTGCAACCTCCGTGGAGTTTGTTAAGTAGAACTTACACGATTCGATACGTAACGGTGGCAATTATGAATATTATAAATAAACAAACCATGTATATTAAATAGATTATATAATATTTATTCATTTTCAATTACGCAAAATAGAAACAGATAAAGCTCTCTCCACCATTTATCTTTATTTTTTTCTCTCTCATGTTTCCTCTCCAGTTCTATACTCTCTTTTTTAAAAGATATTTTTTAAGCATCAAATCATTTTGCTCTAGGTCTGCTTCTTCTTTTTTTGGTTACTGTTTTAGCCAATATAAATCTCCTAAATAATCTGTCTTGTGTCATTCCGTGACCCAACTATCTGGCTCTCGGTGCTCTTATTATGTTCAACTATCTATTCTGTCCTCCTTCTTCCTGTTCATAACACATGCTAATGATGTTTATCATTGTTTGGTATATATCATTTTTTTAACCCTTGTGGATACACTTTTGGCTTTTAATATGTTTGTAAATATTCCTGCAGCTTCACTTTCTTATTTTTTCACATCTTTCTTTGGTTAAGATCACTCCTAAATATTCCGAGTGTATTCCAAGAAGTAAGGCACCAACACGAACTAAGAAAAAACCTGCAACATGATCATCTTGCAGTTTTGTCCTTAATAAATAATTATTATAAGTGCTTCATGTAACACTCTTGAAAAAAATCTTTAGTTCGGTGTACAGTCAGCTTTAGGGTTTCAGACTTTCGGGGGCAACACAGCAATGAAGCCCGTCATCCAGATGATGGACGTCCACCCATAAAACTGACGAGTGAGTCATGGCGCCTTCACAAATGGCTCTGCGGAGCCTCGTATATCACTTTTATTACAGCCATCTTCATTTCCATATTTCATATTTGCATTTTCTGTGCCGTTATAAATCAGGGAGTTTATGGCTAATTAGGCCTTTGTGAGAGGGGCTCGGGCGACGGAATAACGGCTTATCGGCCGGTGCTGCTGCTGTTGTTACCGATGGGTCTCCTCCTTTACTTTCACGATGCAGGACCGGTGCGATTGGAAATCAGAAAGTTGAGTTACTTTCAAATTCGTTGATATTAGAGAAGACTGAGAGATATAAGGAATTAAACTAACAAGGAGTAACAGCTCAAATGTAATTTTGAAATAAATGCAATGCCAAAAAGAAGGGAACACCATTGGAAATATCTAGAAGAGCTCAGACAATCGAATATACCTCTTGGTGACTACAACCTGATGAGCTCAAATGTATGCCTGTCAGAGAGCACAAAAAGTTTTGGAAGGGATCCTGACGGGACGTTGTCGCCTGGAAAAGCAGCTCAAAGATCTCAAACTAGTGAGGGACACTCACCTAAACTTCAGCCTGTGGATATCCTTGAAGTCCTTGAGGAAAAGGTCTAAAGGAACTTCTAGTCTTTAACAGTTTTCTCAGGAATTGAGTAAAAATTGTGCTGGCCACACTAGATCTTTCAGGTCTCCTTTTTTCCTCCATCGCATGTCATGCATTTTTTGTAGATATCATTGAATTTCTGATTTAGACTTTTCAGAACATTCTTTCTACTGCTTCAAGAGTTGTAACCAAATTTCGGCGCCTCTCAGATATAGAAACTATCAAACACTTTTCTACTACGTTTAATAATCTTTTCTGACTGAAATAACTCTGGAGAGAATTAACAAATCGGTTAACGCCGGTCCTTGATTAATTTCGACGAGAGATATAGAAGGGAAGAAGGCACAGCAGGAATTGAGAAGGTAAGAAGAGCGGGAAACAGAAGCCGCCGTTCCTGCTGTCGATGCGTGTTGTTACGAGACCTTCAGGAATTAACCTCTTTCGCCGCTCTTCGTGAGCTGGTGTTTATTCGATAAAAGTGGTTTAATATACGCAACTTTCGAGATAAAAGTAACGAGATTTGTTTTATTCTTCGTTTGGGTTTTTGTTTCTGAAATTAATGTACACAGGAAAAAAGACGTATTTCGTTGAAATGTATTTTTAACTAATAAAAAATGTTAATTATTTTACTAATCACCTTTTGTGAAAAAATGGAGGACAAGATTGAGAAAACTAATCAAAATAGTTATTTATGTAACTAGTGTGTAAAGTAGCCTTTTTTTTGACGAATGTGAATATTGACAATCACATGAGTCGAAAAAAAGGTCTTTACACACGAATTGCATACAATATTTTTTCTACTAGCGAATATTTAATTGAAATACAAAAGTTCAATAGTAATTTTCTTTACGCACTAGTGCGTAAAGAAACATACTTTACGCACTAGTGCGTAAAGTAAGTTAAATTTTTCTTTAGAAGAGTCTTTTTATAATAATCTAAAATAACATCATAGTTTTCTAAAAATATTCAATTCCTAAATATAAAATACAATTGCTTACTCTAGGTATAGTCGGAAGATCTCAATTTAAATTTTAAATGTCAGATTCAATTCACAAAGAAATGTCAGTCACTCACCGCCAACTTATACCTATTTACCGTATTATTTCCAGTACTCAATTATTATTTAACAATAATTATTAGGTTACTTTACCGAATTCTATATGTTTCTATCTCCAATTTATGAAAAAAACTTAGATTTAATATCCGTTTATTATACCTATATTTTATAAGACTAGATATCTATAACTACATACATATTGGAATGTTTTCTTTACGCACTAGTGCGTAAAGTAAAACTCTTTACGCACTAGTGCGTAAAATAAAGTTTTACGCACTTGAAAATGTGTCTAAAGTACGTACTTTACACACGGTAGTAGAAAAAAGCCTTTTAATGTGTCAAATTTTTAGGTGCAATATCTTGACCATTTATATCAATATAAATAAGCATAAAATGTAAATTAAAGGTATTGAGCTCTATATTATTATATGTCAGCTATTTGCAAGCATCCTTGGTAAGAAGGGCGTCATGGCTACTTGGAGAGAAATCTGTAGCATTTTAAGGAGGAAAACAGATCCCAGCATTGTAAACAATTAGTGCTGTCTCTAATGCAGCTGTGAGTCAGCAAAAGGTCAGCATCTCAGCTGAACGTAAGTCAGCAGCTCGACTGTCTGACCTCTCCAATTGACAATCTAGTTGTATAATGAAATAAGAGTGAAAATAGAGGAAACCACTGAAAAAAAATGATAAAGGCAGCTAGAACTCAATTGAAACGTTGAAAATAGAGTATTAAGATTCATATGTTTACAACAAACTGTACAACAATATACCACGTGAAACAGGCAGAAGATTATTATTTGGACATTAAATGTATCTATAATTATATAATTGCGATCTGATGAAATCATTATTTTAATTTTACCACTAGTTATCACATTACAAATTATATTCCGACACTTACAAACGTAACATATATTATACCTAGTGTTATTTTGAAAATAAGTACATTAGTTTGAGTCTTTGTTTGTTACCCATATCGCCCTGACGCCGACTCAAAAAACGTGCTAGTTTTGTATGCATAGCTTTTTTGAATACCGACATTTTCTTGTACTTTATGGTTTAGATGTATTTGATTTTCTTGTTGTCCGATTGACATTTCTTTCAGCATTTGGAATACAAAGTCGTCCGTTATATTTTAAATTTATTGGGATATTGCTATAGTTTAGTTGTGATATTTCCATATTTGTTTTTCGTGGTTAGAAGCTCATCGGAAACTTGTTCACAAAACATAAAACGTAACTTTTTCGAAAATAAGATCTATCAACTATTAAATCTTAGCGGCAGACAACCACTACCATGATTACCGATCACGCTACTTACTTAAAGCCTTGTAAAACAATGACAATGTCCACCTGGATCTACACTGCAATAATAAGACCCATGTTAACGTATGGAGCAATTGCATGGGGATCGAAGGCTCTACAAGACACGGCCATCCAAAAATTATATCAAATATAGCCAAGGGCTTGTTTAAACATCACAGGAGCCATGAGAACAACACCAACCGCAGCAATGGAACTAATTACTGGTCTGCCCCCTCTGGACCTGTACGTCAAGGAGGTTGCGTTAATGGCCA
This sequence comes from Galerucella tenella, assembly GCA_910591685.1. Taxonomy (NCBI): domain Eukaryota; kingdom Metazoa; phylum Arthropoda; class Insecta; order Coleoptera; family Chrysomelidae; genus Galerucella; species Galerucella tenella. The sequence continues at coordinate 39,366 of CAJUYH010004566.1, forward strand.
TGGTACGATTGCGCACGGCTGGTGTAAACCCCGAAGTAGGAGTGGGCCAATAGAGGTTGAGCCTATGGCAGGAAGCGCTCACTGCGCTACCTCTGCTGCAGGCAGCCAACGATGCAATTGAACCCAGGTTTTTGTTTAACAAACCCTACAAAATTCAAATAAAACAGAACACAGGGCCAGATGCTGCAAATGCAATACGCATATATACAGATGGTTCAAAAATGGAAGAAGGCAAAGGATGTGGAGTTTACTCGAGAGCACTAAGCCTGAAAATTAAGTGGGGAATGGGAAACAATACCAGCGTGGTTCAAACAGAACTGGCTGGTATCTCAATTGCCACAAAGGAAATAACCAGAAGATGAATTTCTGACAAAAACATAATAATCTGTACTAATAGTAGACATGCCCTATTAGCCTTGAACAGACAACGTGTTATATCGAGGCTAGTACTAGAGTGCCACCAAGATTTATCTGACGCCTCGGCAGATAACAATATCATCCTGAGGTGGGTTAAAGGGCATGACAGGAGTAAAGGAAATCGCATTGCTGATTCTTTAGCCAGGGAAGCCGCTGGACTAAAAATTCTAGGACCCAGTGACACCTACGGCCTAACGACTTCGACAACTGCGGAACTAGCCAAACGTTCCACCCATGCTCAGTCCCTTAAGAGATGGGATGGACTCAAGGGATGCAGTCTTGCCAGGATCACCCTAGGCGACCCTGGGAAGCTGGCGCCAAAGAAATATTTGGCGATGACCAGGAACAACCTACGTTTAACAGTAGGATTTCTGACTGGTCACTGTCAACTAAGGAAACACCTCCATACTATGGGGCTAGTGGACACACCTCTATGCAGGATGTGTGAACAGGAAGATGAAACTGTCAGGCATGTCTTCTGCGAGTGTCCGGAGTTATCGTCAATAAGAGAGTGTGTGTTCGGTGAGTCTTGGCCTACACCTGCCGATATAAAGGAGATGTCTCCTAATGACCTGTCCACCTTCCTGAGAAGGGCAGGATGGACAATGACCTAGGAGGACAACTCCTCGGGAGGATGTACAATGGGTCACATGTGGCCTAAGTGCTGTGAGCCTACACACTCACCCTCCCTACTCTACAGATACAGAGATGAGATCAATAGATCCCAAGTAGGGAGTGTCTGTCTTGAAAGGCGACTGAGAAATTAGGCCTAAGCCAATGTGGAAGGCTTAATGGCTGCAGGGTCCGATATGCACCCCCTTATATCAACGGAAAAAATAAAATTTGTATCAGTTGCTGAGATATCTGACGTTAAATAACCGTTAAAAAAAATATCCCCCGAATCTCCGCCTTTGTAAATCAACGTAAATATAAACATATCCCAGATAACTACACTCCTCAATCAGACGAAAACGCAGATTGGCAAATGCTCGTCGGCTCTCTGACACTGATGTCGATGTCGATTTGCGATCTGCGGTTTTTGCGGTATAAACATGTAGTTTACGATTGTAGTCGGACAGAACATGAGCAGTGGGATTGCTCTCGGTGTATATGATCGTTTCGGGGCTTTAAAATACCATCCGGCCCCGGTGTAAATCCACCCCGTGACGGCCCGGCGGTTATCCCTGCTGCCGGATCATGTCGACCCGACTCGTCAAATACATATAAACTCATTTACTGGGGATAAGTGGGACTTTCTCCCTCAATGTTTATTGTTATCGGTTTAGGTATAGTGAAGGTACGAATCGATTCGACTGATTTGAAGGATAATTACAAATACTATGACAAGCGTTGTTTTACGCGAAATTTCACTGGAGCTTTATGGTTTATGTAGAACCACTTTGGATACAATATATTGTTATGATAATGAAAATATCACTATCCAGGTATTCAACGATATGTAATTGTTTGATCATGAGAGACGTGGAAAATAGTTGTGATGCCTTTTGGCCCAATATAATAATATAAATATTTAAAATAAGAATTAAATTCCCTTGATCTTATTTTAACGAAACGTTCGAACATTTCGTTATTATATAAATATAAATAAAAAGGTTATTGTCCAGTTCAAGCGTGGTGCAAGACAACAACAATTATATGTTTATCTGTTTTGCTCGAACTTGACCTGCTATATAAATATACATTCAGTATTGATCAGAAGAAGAAGTCGATACAGAATACTTGAAGAAGACTATATAGTTGAATAGTCACCTACTATTAATTAATTGAACATTACGTATAAGTATGATATACGTCTAGGTACTTATGCATAGTATTAGTTTATAATGTAGTGTAATGTATTTCATCTACAAGACAAAAAAACGTAAAAAGCTTCAAGAACAAATTAATAATCAATTGTTAGGGCATTGAGCATTACAACAACACATGGGGCGAATGAAATTCGGGAAATATAATGGTAGAATTTGTTATTACTTCCACATTAAAGGCTAAACTCAGACAGACCACAGTGACTATTTTGTGTTTCTGTAGTCGTCATCTGTCGCTGTGGTCCGTCTGAGTTTAGCCTTTATTGCATTTTCAATATTACCGCTACCTCTTAGCCTGAGGCTAAGCTCAGACGGACCACAGTTTGCGTCACGACAACTTCATAAATGTGGGCGGAGGTCGTTTTTATATTAAAAATGCAATGGAATTGGAACAGTACCTACTCAGACGAACGACTTCTTGTAGTTGATCTCTGCGACGGTCGCTACCTGTGGACGGTATCACCTACAAAATTGTCGTTGTTGGTGGTTCAATGCAAAACACATGGACGATAGACTGCCTTCGCAATGCGACAACTGGCCACTTCTCGTTTCTCCATGACCGCTGTGGTCCGTCTGAGTTAAGCCATAACCACATTTATGAAGTTGTCGTGACGCGTCGCTGTGGTCCGTCTGAATTCAGCCTTAGTCTCATTATCCACACCGAGAGAATTGTTATTTATAGACAAATAAACTGATTTGTTTGACCCCCCTTTGTTTAACTATCATTGCTTATTTATTATTAAGAAGCCATATTAACGTGAAAATATTGGGAAATTTTGATATAAAAAAATGATTTATTCGAGTGTAATTTCTTTAATGGGAAAAAATTTGTTCTCCTTCATGCACACCTTCATATAATTGTTCTTCAGAAACTATGAAAGTCTACGAAGCACAATATAATATTTTGTTATAAAATATAACAATGCTATTTGGGTAAAAATTGTTTTCATTACCCAGAAAAAAACCTAACATCTTCAATAATATTCCATTACAAATTAAATATTCATAGTAAATCATTTGAAATTTTTGACAGAAATTTACATTTTTTAAATAAGCCCATTTATTATTAACCTCAAATAACATCTACTTTATACCGAAAAAATAAGTATTTCAGTATAATTGTACATTTATTGTTACGAGAAAAAAAACTTATTTGCTACAAATCACATATTTCTTCACCCGTAAGAAATCACATTAGCCTACAAATTATGTGGCAATTGAAAGAAATAATTCTCACCCCACCCTTCCCTATTATTCAGTAACGGTCACCACCTGTATACGTTTGGCGTCAGTCTACAAGTGAAATTAGATCAGTTTTCGCAATTATACTAATTATTTTGTTTTTGTGAAGTATGTGGTTAGAGTGATCTGGACAAAAATAAGTTTAATATAGAATGAATGAATTGTTAAACTCATGGCGATTACAAGAATTGTGATATATCTTTGAAGGTGAGGGAATAAATGACATTTATATTCAAGTAGGTAGAAGTAACAAGCGAGCGAAATGTAGGTACCTCAAACATTCCTCAATTAAACCTGTCAGATCTACTCCAAGAACTCCAAAAAACTACTATATGGGGGAAGCACACTTAAGGATAGACAAGGCTATCTTGTGGATACCATTGTTGGTTATGTTTTAGATCATGTAGGTATGTTTAATTTTTTAATTTCAACAATGTATGGTTTCCATTTTATAAATGTATGGTATCTATTTTAAAAATGTAAAGTTTTCTTTTTAATAGATCAAAATATTCAGCAGCAAGTTTTTTATTCCTATCCTGTTTTCCTACTAAACAGTTTTATGCATAAATAGAGACCATTAATTTTTATTAGATTTAAACATGTTTGTCATAAAAATACTGTAATTTTAATCCGTGTCCAGACTAACCATCGACCAATTCGATCGACTAGTCCACACATACAAAACGAAAGTCAACTTTGTTGTTCGACATAGTCTGGACACGGCTTAGACAAATATTTGTGGAAAATATTTTTTCCTAAGTAACCTAATTATTTAGAGAGCCGTGTGGAAGTCACCCATACTGCTTAATACACCGTGAACTTTTAATATATTTCTAAATATTCAGAAACATTTCAAAAGCTCAGTGTATTGAATGTAGGTAACTTCCATAAACAAAAAACAATACCATAAATAATTTGGTTTTTAGGGAAATATATTTTTGACTATAAGGCAATATAATGTTTATGAAAATTATGGTTGGGTTATGATAAATATGTTGAATTTTAGTGGAAATTAATAGTTTTCTTGAAGAAGGAACATTTGTTTCCAACAAAAAAATATAATTTGCTGTGAAGATACATTTTTTACGAATAAAAAACATATCATTACCCCAGACAAAGTACTTTTTTACGGTAAAGAAATATATTTTAACGATACAATACAGTTTTTTATGATAAAGGGATGTCATTCTGCCATAAAGTAATTTTTTCACAATAATAGATATTTACGTAATTAGCTATGAAAAGAGCGATATTGTTCAACAAGCGTAATATTTGCCAAAACGAGCGCCAGCGAGTTCTGCAAATTACGCGTGTGGAACAATGTCGCTCTCTTCATAACGTGTTTACGTACAACGTTTTATCTAATTCCGCGCTTTCATAATATTCAATAAAATCTTCAATTACAATGATAATATTGAAGTGGAATCAAACGGTGTATTGTTACTATGATGTATTCACCCAGAAAATTGACTTACTTCAAATAACTGTGTCCTGAATAATGTTTTTTCAATGTTTATAAATCTTAAAATACTATTGAATTAAAATAATGGGTTAATTGTACAATTTAAATAATGAAATAATTGTCAGTTTTGACAGTACCTACCTAATTAATAAATTATTCTTTGAAACTCATGTGGTATCTCTATGTTGAAACATAAACAGTTACGTAAAGTTTTTTTTATTATACTTAACAGAAAATACTACATTTTCAACTGTTTATAAAATACAGTAAATATGACATTTTCGGAACAGCGCACGGAAATTTTTTCCCGATCCCTATTTCCGTGCGCTTACGAGTAATGTGTCTATAGCAACGATTTATTTATTAATGACAAATTTTATTTTCTGTCAGTGAAAATTAAGTATTTATGTATTTATTACATTTTGCAAAAATGAATTCAGATTGTGAAGAAAATCGGGATATTCCCGAAAATATCTTACAGCGAGCGGCAGAAGTGAGTGCAGATTTATTACCAGTGAAATCCAGGTTGAGATATGAACAAGAATATAACAGTTTTACCGAATGGCGGACTCAGAAACGAATCAAAATTGTGAGTGACGATATTCTTTTAGTATATTTTTCTGAAAAAGCCAACACTATGAAATCCTCCACTTTATGGAGTCGATTCTCTATGTTAAAGAGTTGTTTGGCAATAAAAGAAAATACTCACCATCAATATCCAAAAACGATTGCTTTTTTGAAACGACAAGCTGTAGGATATATACCAAAGAAATCCAAGATTCTTACAGCAGAACAAGTAACCAAATTTTTATGTTAAGCTTCAGATGGAGAATATCTACTAGCAAAAGTAATTTTAGTGTTTGGCATCTTCGGTGCATGCCGCAGAGATGATTTAATACGTTTGAGTTTAGATGATGTGGAAGATAATGGGCGTTTCCTTGTCGTGTTTTTACGAGATGGAAAAACTCACAGGTCAAGAAGTTTTACCATTACCAATGAAAATTGCAAATTCGATCCCTGTACAATATACCGTAAATACGCAGATCTCCGCCCTAAACATATGGAGAGTAGAAGATTATTTGTTGCATACCGAAACCAAAGATGTTACGCTCAACATGTTGGGTGCCATGCTATCAGTGGTATTCCAAAACTTGTTGCAAAATACCTAAAACTAAAAAATCCCGAAGAATATACCGGACATGGGCTAAGGCGCTCTTCGGCAACCATGTTGGTGGAAAGCGGCTGTGATTTGCTCACTTTGAAAAGACACGGAGGATGGCTTTCTTCCAATGTAGCAGAAGGATATATAGAAGAGTCCATACAAAGAAAAATTGAAGTATCACGGAAGTTGTTTAGCCCTTGTAACTTGGAAACTACAACATCTGTAACAGTCAATCAAGAGAACCAAAGCACACACGAACACTCCGCTTCAACATCTTTAGCAGAATCTTTAGTTCAACAAAAAGAAATGCAAAAGGGATTGAGCTTCAACAATAATACGAATTGTACAATAAATATTACTATTAATAATAACGGTTATGTCCAAAATTAATTTTCTTAGAATTACCTACTTGTATTTTTTTTGTTAATTTGAGTTGTATGTACTTATATTTTTACTGTTTAAAATAAAAATAAATATTCCCGATTTTCTTAATAATTTTTTGCGATATTTTTTGTTTATGTTGATTTCAGGTACCTAAGTATAATAAAAAATATCGTTCACTACTCGTCCAGAAATGGATTTTCCGTTCTTGCATGACTTCCCGAGAATTTGTCACGCGCGCACGGAAAAATCCTCATTTCTGTACTGGTAATGAAATATACTATACATAACTACTTTTCATAACTGATATATGAAGGTTGTGAAAAATGTGACGTTACCTAACGTCAAGGAGTGACGTAAAGTGTCACATTTGATAGCGGAATTAGATAAAACAATATAGTTAGCTTGCAAAAATAAGTATTTGTTATTGGAAAACTACTTTATTCAATTTAAATGCTTTCAAAGATTAATATAACTATTTTGTCATTATACCTCAATAAATGTTGTTTGAGACAAATATGATACATTTTTACAAGAATAAATGTAATTTTCGATAGATAACTCATTTTATTGATGACAATGAATAATGTTTTTGTTCATCAACAATATTACTTTCCGAACTTGAAACAAATCCTTTCTTAACGACAAATTGAATATTAGTTAGGCCCTATCGAAAATCATATTTATTTGACATAATAAGATTTTGATTGTCACAAATAAATCTTTTTCTCGGTGACTTGTCAATAACAGGAGACAACTTGACCTAAATAAAAATCAACCTGCAAGACTCAATTCAACCCTACCACCTGAAATTCAATTGCAAGCTTTTCCAAAGACATGAGCCCGTTATATCTGAATATAACAGCATGGTCTACACTGATGTGTCTATTTGAGTAGGTTTTGTGAAACAATTCCTTAGCGGATTCTCCTCCAGCTCAAAATTCTGAATACTCTGTATTCTAATGTGTTATAAAATGTTTATTTGGATTGACACGTCAAACATTTATCAAGTCAACCAACGACAATAGTTAATTATAGTTTATGTTGCTTTTAGTGAATAAAATGATAAATTATGTAGAAATTGATGTCAATAAAGCAGGAAAATTATTGAAATGTTCCGCATTTATAGTGTTTTGAAATGTCGACTGAAGCGTTGGTTCTCCGGTTAATTTTCAAAATCGGAGGATATATTGGTGTGTTCCCCATTGCTAACAACTATTTTCTCACCATTTGTTTATTTATTTTTGGTGCGTTGTGTACAATCATAATTCCTTTACAATGTTTACCTTCACCTAATAGTATAAGTGAACTTCCATACGAATTGGATATTTTTCTATACACATTCTCAATAATTTTTTTCAGTTGTATATGTTTTCATGGACAACTGTCAGACAGAAATCTTTGGAAAATTTTTTTCGACAATATCGATGTTCTGGATACGAAATTCAATGTCAATTTCAATGTACCGTACAATTTATTGAAAATAGTGTTTACATT
>CAJUYH010004567.1:0-26667 GCA_910591685.1 Galerucella tenella
GATTGTGGATTCCGTTTTTATTCCAATTTTGACAGCACCCTGTATAATAAAAATGGTAACTTCACAGTGTAAACGATAAAGCGGTATGTGGTAAATAGTTCCTAAGAAATTTGAAGTTTTATTCAAATTACATTAGAGGATATTGAATTTTATGTACATGGTAAAAAAGTGTCATTTTCATATAAAAAACATTACAACTCAAAAACGATTCAAAATAGGTATAGGGAAGTATCAACAAAAAATGTTCAGAATGACGTGTATATTTCTAAAATTGAAAAATATACAGGGTCTTCCATTAAAAATTACAAAGTTATGTGCGACTTCCTGTATAACCGGAAGTAGATTGGTGACGGCAATATTTTCTTTGAATAGCTCATTATAAGAAACCCCATCATGCCAATTTTCATAATTCAGATACCTTTAGTTCTCGAAATATCTCTAATTGACCGTTTATCTGCCGCACCCTGTATACTAAATTGGATGTTTTCATATCTTTTATATTAAAGGTACTACTCTGGAAAATAATAAAACAATATTTCCATTCCAAGTGGAAATGTTCATTGCAGCAATGATTCCCTGCTTTTCCTGAATAATGCTTAATATTGTTAAAGTACGCCGCAGCTTCTGGTGAATACAACATTTTGTAAGTCTTCGAATTGTTCAGCGGAAATCGGCAAGACATCGTCTTACGCAAGTTCTGGCAGAATAAATCCTTTCTCTTGCAAGTTGACATAGCGACGTTTGTTTCTTCCAGCAATCTAAACTTTTTCCCACATTCCATTGTAACCTGGACGAAAGAAAACTTGTTTCAAATCTTGTTTTTCAATTATGATTTGATTTTCTCCTATCAGTTTCCGATATTTTCAAATATCCGTATGAATATGTTTCGACGATATATTAAACATCAACTATTCAACAAAAATTAATCATAAATTTTCCGTGAAAGACCACAGGCCTTGACCGACAATTTATCGGAAATATATTATATCAAACCGGATATCATTTACCGAGCACGCGATAAACATCCACAACAAAGTGAGACGGATATTTTGCTTGGTTAATTTGGAATTATATGAAAACATGATTAATGCCTTTTGTTTCAGACAATATTATACCTACAAATTACGCCGGTCATTGGACAGATTAGAATTACCAAAATTAGAATAATGTTGAGTGCTTTGGCTGTATTGATGTTCTTGATATTTTTCATATGTGCTATGACATCCTTCAAGAAATTTGTAGGTAAGACTTGCATCATAGAGAATATTTTGTTAATTTGTCTATAACTTACATCAATATATGTAGACACTTGCGAGTCGCACTGGAGGGGCTAGCCACCACAACCTAACATCCATATATTATAATATTAATAGGAATAGTACAGTCCGTACCTGATTAAGAGTGATACTCGCCTAAACTATTTTTCATTATACAGGGTGGGGCAATCTTCTGACATCGGACGATTACATCGTTGTGGTGATAGATAGAACTTTATAGTTTTGTGTGAGCTAATACAGTTACTGAGGGCACATTTTGAAAATACTTTCGATTCTACAGGGTGTTCCAAAACCACGTAGCAGCACAAACTTACATTTTTTTAAATGGAACGTACTATATTTTGTTCAAGAATCGAAAAGATCTCACCGAGAGCGTTACAAAAATATAGCACTCTAATATATTATAAGGGTGTTTTACAAAGATATGGACAATTATTAGCAGAAAAGTCCTCCTCTTTAACACTCTGCAGAACAGTAAATTAAAATAAATCAACAGGTCTTTGTGTTCAAATGTCATACAAACATCATTGGCTGTGCTCAGTATTAATTACTTTTTTCATCTGTGGCTTCTTTAATACAGGGTGAAACAAAACGCAACTCAAGCAATATCTCAAAATGTTTAAATGAATCACCCTATAAGTCTTCTTACAATTTGTTAGTACAATTAATAAACTTTCAAACGATGTAGTACACTTAGGGCATTAGTTAATGGAAAATCGTAGATATTTTATGATAATGGTTAAAAACAAGTATTTTACATACACAAATTAAACGGTATTGAATTTTTACATGCAACATCTTGTGAATTTTAACATTTTTAAGGCATACATTCTAATCGTAATTTTGGATGCATCTAAAATATCTTTGACTTCTACTCTTACGATTAGAGGAAGGAAAGAAGGAATTATGTTGGAAGAAATATTTTTGTTTACTGTAAGTAGGCTAATGTCATTATAGTACTAATAAATCTAAAAGCAGTTTGTAGTCTTTACGAAATGAAATAATTACTTAAGTCACCACAAACAGTATATCTTAGTTATGTAAAATGCAAGCTTGTAATTTATTTCCCAACTTTTTCTATTTTTGAAAAACTAACAATTATGAAAACCAACATTATAAGAACACTCACATTTACATAAATGAGCATTGACATTCTATAAAAGTATAGTAGTTTATGCTAAGTGTTCAAAATGGCGACCATTTACTTCCATTCAATTCTTTTCAAAAACGAGGATCTTACTATTTCCAACATAGCTGGAGTTATTGTGGAAAATGCGTTACGAATCCTTTCTTTCACGTCTTCTCTGGTAGTAGGTTCCGTTTGGTACACAAGTTGCTTGATGTATCCCCATAAAAAGAAATCCATCGATGTGAGATCTGGAGATCAAGAAGGCCACGAAATTGGTCCACCACGTCCTATCCACCTGTCGATATATAGATGCTCCATCTTGTTGGAACCACAAGTTAACTATTATGTTTGAATCAACTTCCTAAGCACAAACGAAGAATACAGCAATATTTCTTTGATATTTATTAGTAGATACTATTTTGATAGTAGCCCACTTGATATAATCAAAAATATAGCTTGATTATGTTTCGCCCATGCTAAAACAAGCCTATAATAACAATTCTTGAAAGTGAAACATGAATAAATATGAAATTTTTGGTAATTCCAGGTACCTACGGTATTGGCAAACATTTTATTTCATTGATTAGATATTGTGGATGCATCCAAAATTACGATTAAAATATATACCTTAGAAATGTTAAGGTTGCACGTAAAAATTTTATACCATTTTATTTGGGTATGTAAAATACTTGTTTTTGACCATTATCATAAAATATCTACGATTTTCCATTAACTAATGCCCTAAGTTTACTACATCGTTTGAAAGTTTATTAATTGTACTAACAAATTGTAAAAAGACTTATAGGGTGATTCATTTAAAAATTTTGAGATATTGCTTGATTTGCGTTTTGTTTCACCCTGCATTAAAGAAGCCACAGATGAAAAAAGTAATTAATACTGAGCACAGCCAATAATGTGTGTTTGACATTTGAACACAAAGACCTGTTGATTTATTTTAATTTACTGTTCTGCAGAGTGTTAAAGAGGAGGTCTTTTTTGCTAATAATTGGCCATATCTTTGTAAAACACCCTTATAATATATTAGAGTGCTATATTTTTGTAACGCTCTCGGTGAGATCTTTTCGATTCTTGAACAAAATATAGTACGTTCCATTTAAAAAAATGTAGGTTAGTGCTGCTACGTGGTTTTGGAACACCCTGTAGAATCGAAAGTATTTTCAAAATGTGCCCTCAGTAACCGTATTAGCACACACAAAATTATAAAGTTATATTTCTCACCACAACGATGTAATCCCACCCTGTATAACACAAGATGAATAGATTGACTGGGAAACATTGGAATCATTATGTCCATTGTCTATAAAAAACTGGAAATCTTCAGAAAATTTTAGATATTTTTGGTTGTGGGAGATGCGAAAGAGTGGAGCTAGAGTTCTGTACAGAAAAGATTTTGAAAATTCATGTGTGTGGTTCTATTGAATTGAAATAAACATATAAAATACAATTATTCTACAAATAGAATGCTACAATGAACTTTTTCCAAAAAAGCCAATTGGTTGGGATTGAGATTTGGTAAATAAATACACATTTCAATAAAAAAAATTAGGTCAAGCTTTCGCGAGGCAAAATGCATAGCTCCTTCTTTTAAAGTTTCCAAAACACTTTGATTAGCTTTCACTACAATTTTTGAATGTCGCTTTCTACGGCAGTAAAAATAGCCGTTTTCTGGTCAATCTCGCACTAAATTTCCGTTCCAATTCTTTTTAATAATGTTTAGGATCACTTACAAAATGCTGACTGATACCGGTGGAGCTTCAGGCGCCATTGTCTTCTTCTATCATAGCCGATAAATCTTAAAATATTGGATTAAGCAATAAAATGCATTAATCCGTTTTTAAAGGTGAATTTATTCTCTTCAATTTTGTTTGGAACCTTTTTTATAATATCCCTACTTTTTGTCTTTAAAATACGGGACAAAAGGACCTTTCGTTGGGAAGTATATCTATATGGACCATGTGAATGGAGAATTCATTGAGACTTTACAGTCTCCTTTGTAAATATAAAACACTAAATATTTTTTAATTGTAAGGAATATAATAAAATAAAAATAAATAAAAAAAGTTACGAATGTTACTAATGAAGGTGAGGAAATGAACTAGTAATTGTGGATGGATGCATTTTATTGATCAATCCAATATTTTAAGAGTTATTGGCCAAGATAGAAGAGCTGGTTAATTAAATGGCAATAAATCGTAAACGGTGAGTTTTACAAGAACATTTTAATCTTCACAATATAATGTCCCAATGACTTTTGCCCTAAAGTGTGAAGTTCCCGTGATATCGGGAAAAAACTTTTTTCAAGATGGCGCCTGAGGCTCTACTGTCAGCATTTTGTGATTTTATACTCAGTAAACCTTATACGATTAAAAAATTGGATCGTAGACGAGATGGAAACGTCGTTTGTATTTCCTAATCGAACTACATGGTCTCCATGGACATGGGTTCGAATCCCAACATTTATCATCACGTTTTTGTTATATGGTGTGGATAAATTACTTTTGAAACAATTTAATAATAATATTATAGACGGAGGTAAATGTTGCTTAAGTCAACGACTAAAAAGAAACAATCTATAATTTGAAAAATTAAAGAGCCCACGCTTTCCACGCACTGAAAAGTATGATATAATGAAATTTCTGATATGTTCAGTCACAACTCCAAAAAAGGTAGCTTATTTTATAGTCATTGAACATTCAGAGCATCTGCTTGTCTAGCCCAACGTTATATAACTATCTCGCAACGTCCAAATGCTGCTTGGGATAATATTTCAACCCATAAAAATCAACTCTTGTTAGATCTTAATATAAAAATAAATTTTTGTGGCAAAAAAAAGATTAATCATCATAGTGATTTAATTCAAGGATAAATAGATATAAAATAGAAAAATAAGTAGAATTACATACATATATACATACATAAATATTAAATTTACAAATACAGCTACAAAATTTGATTGGTTTTTCAAACATAGCTCATTCATTTCCAGAGATAAAAATTTTAAGTGGTTTTCAAAAGTTATAAGACTATGTGAATTAAATTCATCAAGATACCTTACTTTTTAAATGGGATGAGCTTGAATGGCTCGAATAAGGTGGTGTTGGCTCGTAAATAGAGCTTTTAAATGGCTATATCTCGCCAAATATTTACTGTTTCAGAAAATTTACGGACAGGGAAATTTTAGTCATTAAAAAAGCTACAGTATAAAGAGAATCACCGGAAGGTGAGGATCAATTTTAATTACGGGGGTGAGTAAGGGGTGGATTACACTGATTTTTTCGTAAAAAAAGTATGTTACCTTATTTTAATTATAAGTCGCTCAATTTTCATGCTAAAGACGTTTTTTTTGAAAGGTTTAATTATATACATTGAAAAAGATTTTACGTTTTTCTCTAGAAATGCAGTTTTCTTGTTATTCGACTTTGAATCATTCAAATTATGCATTTGACGAAAAAAAGCTAACCATTAAAATGCCGTATTGCGGTTCGAATTAGCCGTAAAAAATGGTGAGAAAAAGAAGCTACAAATTCTCCTTCTACAGTTTTTTGATAAAATGAATATTTTTCGAGTTATTCACAAAAAAAACCTTAAAAAATGTTGATTTTGTCACTTATAATTGCACAAGTGGTTTGTATTTTATCGGGTAAATTTGGGTTGTTTAATGAGAAACTGTTTCCTACCTACCACCTACCACCTACCTCCACCTTCGGTGTCGTGTTTTTAATAGTTGACAGTTATTCTCGTCAAATTGCTGAAGATAACAGTTTAAAATTTGAACAACACAAATTTACCCAATATCAATACAAACCTCGAGTGTAATTCGGCAGGGCAATTTAATGAATGAGAAATTTGGAAACATATCAATGCAAACTTTATTTATGAAACATTAAAAATAAACACATTTTTATTTTAATGTACAATTATTAAAAACGCAGTTATTGAAATTCATACTAGGAACAGTGATATTGATGAACAAATGAATAAGTGAAAAAACCACTAGTGTATTTGTCAACAGTAAAAGCACAAGAGCTTTTTTTTATCGGATAAATTTCTCTTTGCAACGAAACAGTTTTGCCAATCACTAATTTTACTAGAAAAACTGACACGATAAAATCGCGACACCGAAGGTGGAGCGATTTTATCTAATGTCAGTTTTTCGAGCAAATTCAGTGATTGGCAAAACTTTGAGTTAAAGAGAAATTTATCCGATAAAAGAAAAGCTCGAGTGCTTTTTGGCAAGATAAATTAACGACAGAATATATGGATGAACAACAAAAATAATTATTTTTATTAACTTGCGACTCATTGTCATTGTGTAAAAGTGTCGTCCGCTTACTAGATATTGAGGAAGAGGAGTTTTTATCAAAGGTAATACCACGAGTGCTTCAAATTTTATCGATAATTTTTTCTTTTTCACGAAAACTTGTTTATTTGGCAAGAATATGAAAACAAACCGATTGATAAAATCCCGTCCGTTAGGACGAGGGATTTTATCTAAATTCGGTTTGTTTGAATGTTTTTGCCTCAAATAAACAAGTTTGAGTGATCAAAATAAAAAATTATGTGATAAAATTTGTAGAGCGAGTTGTATTTGGGAAGATTATTTTTTTCATAAATTTAAAATTTTGTATTACCTGAATGTTGGCACTCAATCGGTTTGTGTTCATTTTTCAATAAACTTCGAAGCACTTTTAGTTGTCAATAATGACAAATTCAAAGTAAAATTTTGACGTTTCGATGTAAACAAGGTTTTATCGATGAGGAAGCAGAATTATCAGTATAATACCGAATGATTGGCTAGAATAATGTATTGCTATTGGTTAAAACCACCAAAATGTCAGATTTTGACAAGTGAAAAAAATAATCAAAGGTAATACCACGAGTGCTTCGAATTTTATCGATAATTTTTTCTTTTTCACGAAAACTTGTTTATTTGGCAAGCATATGAAAACAAACCGATTGATAAAATCACGATTCCGTTAGGACGAGGGATTTTATCTAAATTCGGTTTGTTTGAATTGTTTTGCCTCAAATAAACAAGTTTGAGTGATGAAAATAAAAAATTATGTGATAAAATTTGAAGAGCGAGTTGTATTAAGGAAGATTATTTTTTTCATAAATTTAAAATTTTGTATTATCTGAATGTTCAATATTCTCTTGGGTGATGGCACTCAATCGGTTTGTGTTCATTTTTCAATAAACTTCGAAGCACTTTTAGTTGTCAATAATGACAAATTCAAAGTAAAATTTTGACGTTTCGATGTAAACAAGGTTTTATCGATGAGGAAGCAGAATTATCAGTATAATACCGAATGATTGGCTAGAATAATGTATTGCTATTGGTTAAAACGACCAAAATGTCAGATTTTGACAAGTGAAAAAAATAATCGCTGTAAAAGTTAAAGCTAACTTCTGCCGCTGTCAAAGTGACAATTGCACTGTGCGCATATGCTATTTTTTATACATGAATTAACGTCGAAAAACTGTAACTTTCAACCGCGAATAATTCGAAAAATATTAGTTTTACGAAAAATTTCATTTTTTTCTTAGAATTACTTTTTCCATCGATTCCTGTAGTGAAAATGCAATAAAAAATTTCCAGCCCCCGAGATTTGGTGCCAAAATCCAAGGTTTTAACGTACAGAGGCATGATATAGAAAATGATCCTTGGGCGATTCGCTACCTTTTGTGAAAATTCCAAGTAAATCCATGCTGGAAAAAATTGGGAGCCAAAAAGCTTCATTTCCTGTACTAATAACAAAGGACAAAAAACCAATAATCAATAATGTTAATTTATATTTTGTAGGTGAAAGTTATCTGCATTGGAAACCAGAGCATGGAGGATACGAACTACACCTCACTAGCATTATCACAGAATGGGTATGTGCAGGTGTGATAACGATTTATCTATGTACATTTAGAGAAGAGTTCCAGCATATGGTTATTCATGAGCCTGTTATCGATACGGGAATAGCAAAATTTCAATCTAAGAGAGACTTACATCCCGTTAATATTGTGGATATTGAACAATAATATAAATTTCTTCATTTATGTCGTGTTTGTTTATATAATTACACCACTATTGACACCATGATGTGGCGTTAAATTATGATAATTCTTCTTGGTGCAAATTTTGAATTTTGTTTTATATAGCCATGCTCTCTACCACGCCACTTATCTCCATCCATTCCTCCTCGCCCCTCAACATAATCTCCACCATATTTTCCCAATACACCGCCTCTCCCAGTTTATTTTCTAGCTTCTTCAAAACTTCCTCATTCTTCCAACATCTAAACACATGTCCCATATCATCCTCCACTTCACATCTCTCGCACACTCCAGTTTCTCTTTTCCCAATCTTGTGGAGGTAACCCACTCTTGACCCATGCCCTGTGAGCACCTGCGTCAAGAAGTAGTTCACCTCTCCAAATTTCCGGTCCACCCAATAACTCCTGCTACCAATCGCTCCTTTCAGCGCGCCCTCATACTCATCCCACCTTCTCTCCATTTCCTCATCCATCCATTCCTGTACTTCCTCTCTGATCGCACCCCTCCAGCGTTTATGTCTGGCTCTAGCCATCAAGTCCAATGGATAGGACCGTGACAGCACTGCTGCTGCCAGTCCATCCACTGTCCTGTACGCCTGCACCACTCCTTAAAAAGTATTCCTCTCTGCACCCGCAGGAGTGGTCTAACCCTCGCATTCACCCCTGATTTCTCACCCCACACTTCCGCGCCATACAGCATACTCTGCTCTACCGTCCTACCAATTATCCTCCTCTTCCATTCTCCCGGTCCTTTCACATTAACCATCAATCTTCCTAGCCACGCTGCCCTTACTTTTGCCTTCTCCACAGCCTTCAACATATGGGTTTTGAAGGATAATTGGCTATCCAACCACACCCCCAGATACTTCACCGCTTCCTCCATCCGAATTTTCTTTCCCTTCACCATCACCCCTACCTCCCTTGCCTTGCTCCGCCCCTTCACCAGTAGCCCCACCGTCTTATCCTCAGCCACTTCCAGTCCACACCGCTCTACCTTTCCCACAATCTTCCTACATATCCTCTCCGCCTTTCTTTCTATCTCCACCTCTCCCTTTGCCGTACATACCAGATATACATCGTCCGCATACACCGTAATCTCACATCCCTCTTCACATACTGTCCCAAAAACTTCATCAAACACACACTTCCAAAGCGTCGGTCCCAGAACCGAGCCCTGGAGCACTCCAATCTCCGTCCCATACCTTATCCCCCTAGTGTCCACTATCACACGCCCCGTCAGGTAGTCCTCTACTAGACTAACTAACCCCTCCCCTACTCCGAGCTTTGTCAACGCGCTCAACACCGCTCGTTTACTGACACTGTTGAACGCGTTCCCCACGTCGAAGAACACAAGCAGGGCCAATTTCTTCTTCCTACCGTTACCCTGCCTAGCCCTTTGCACCAAGTCCACCACCCTGCCCAGCGCTGAGATGCATGACTTCCCTTCTACAAACCCATGTTGGTTTTCCCTAAAACCCCCATTCCTATCAACTTACTCCTCAATCCTAACCTTTATTATCCCCTCCATCAATTTACCCAATCCATACAGCAGGCTGATGGGTCTGTAGTCCCCCGCCCGCTTCCCATCCCTACCCGTCTTCTTCACAAGGATCACCCTGGCCACCTTCCACTTTTCCGGGAACTCTTCCTCCCTCAGTATCCTGTTGAACAGTTCCAAAAAGTATTCCCCATTGTCGTCCAACAGCCTCTTCACCATATCACCCCTCATGCCATCTATCCCTGGGGCTTTCCTTACCTTAACATTTCTCCCCCCTCCTCTACTTCCCACTTCTCTACCGACCTTATCCCTCTCATTTTCCCTATCTCCCTAGTATTCTGGGCTTCCCGAATTCTGCCATCCACACCCCCTTCTACCCCTGTAAACAATTTCTCTATAATCTCTTTCTCCCAATCTTCCTCTAGCACCACGTTCCTATTTCCACCCATTCTTTTCACCGCCATCTCATACGCCTTCCCCCATGGGTTGTTTTCCAACTCCCCCAGTAACTCTTCCCACTTTCTTCTTTTTTCCCTCTCCACCCCGCGCTCCAGTTCCTTCTTCTTCTCCTTATATCCACCTTTTCCCTCCATCCCTACTTTTCCCCTCAACATTCGTCTTCGTTCCTTCTTACACTCCCTCCACAGACTCTCTATTTCCTCATTCCACCAGTAATTAGCCCTCCACTTGCGCCTATTACCCCTTTTTCCTTCTCTCCTGCAGCCCTGTATCACATCATAAAGTTTCTCTACATCATGCCCAAGTCCCCTTCCTATCTCTTCCCTTACCTTCTTCCTTATTATTTCTGCCTCGGCCTTCGTCCACTTCCATCCCCACTCTTCCACCAATTCATTTCTTCCTCTTCTTATAGTCGTCTCCACATACCTATGTAAACTCAAGCTTTCCTCATCCTCCAGTACCCTCCAACTACTCACTCTTTCCCCCAGCCATTCATCACACGCTGTTATGTCAATAAGTGATGAACCCCCGTCACCCCTCACGAAGGTGGGCAACAGTCCATCAATCAGCACCGCCAATCCGTTGGATGTCAACACTCGCTCCAGGATCTCTCCTCTCCTGTCCGTTTTTCTCCCTCCCCAGGCAGTATTCTTGGCATTGAAGTCGCCTGTCACCATTCTTCTTATACCTCTCCTTTTCCCTTTAGACACCCTAAGATCTTCCTCCAGTCCTGTCATACTCCTCTCATATTCTTCTAGGCTGACATTTGGACATATATACACACTGTACACCACCATGTCTCCAATTCGCACTACCACCCAACCGTTACCATTCCTCACTTCATCCGCCCTCATTCCATCTCCCACCACTCTTATTCCTGCCTCTCCTGTATCATCCATTATACAACCTTGCTTTCCCACATATCTAGCATTCACCTCAGATCCACACACCACATACACTTCCCTCCTACCAATTACCTCATCTAGAACATCATGTGCTACTCTGCATTTTGCTAAATTTATTTGTAACACCCTCCATCCCTCCTCTACATTTTTTCTTCCCGAGGTCTGCTCTCCACTCTTCTCGGTAAATCTAGAAACTGATAAAAAATCATTGTCTTCCGATAAAACGAATGCAGGTTTCAAATTGTTAATGCTAACAACTTGTTCCTTTCCATTTTTGAAAATTGTTACCGTATCTCCATCCTTTTTAATGACTCTAAAAGGACCTTCAAAAGATGGAGAAAGTGCAGGTTTTAAGCCTTGTATTTTAACAAAAACGTAATTGGTTTTTTCTAATTCAGGAGAAACGAATATTTTATTGACTCCATTGTAACGGTTTCAATTCAACATTTATTAGATACTTTTTAACGTTAACCATTTAATTTTATTAATACAAATAGTTTTTACGAATGCGAAAGAGATCCACCACTCACCCTGTTTATTTTTCTCTGATACCATCCACTACTTCAGAAATAGTTGAGAATAATTCATTATTACCATACTTTATTTGATTGTGTTTACATTTTCTGACAAGTAACAAATTTCTTATAAATCTTTAAGAGACCTCTGACCTATTAAGTAAAGTTCAATGAACAATGCTTTGAATTTATTTTTTGTTGGATCGTTTTTGTGGCTCAGTAAAAATTGTAGTTCTTGTGTTCTTGATCAGATTTTTGACTCTCTGATATAAGAGTTAGATTGAAATCTACGATGTTGAGGGCGTCTTCCTCCATGCGAGAAAGAAAATCTGCCACATGAACGTTTTTACTCCCTACATAGAAAATATTACTCGTGAATTGTAATATGAATTCTATGTAGCGAAATTGCCTTAGTGATTTTTCAGTTTTTGAAAAAATTGCTGTTTCGAGAGGTTTGTGGTCTGTTAATACGATGAAATCTGTTCCTTCCAGCATGTGCCGAAAATGTTTTATTGCTGAATAAACCGCGAAGATTTCTCTATCAAAAGTAGAGTAATTAGCTTCTGTGTCCATCGAGTATTTGTGTGGTGTGCTAACAAAGTAGCTTTAACAAGCTCCTACTTTGCTTGCAAAAAACTACTCGTATGAGCGTCTGACCAATTGTGTATATTTTTAATTTTGTTTTTAGTCAAACTGTTCACGAGTTAGTGCAAAGGGCAAAGGATTTCAGAGAAATTTTTAACAAATTTGTGGTAAAAGTTTATCATACCTACATGCAAAACGTTGTAATTGTATTACGGTCGTTGGTATTTGGAAATCCTCGATTTTCCTTGCTTGGAAATGTAACTTTCTCTACACCGAAAATACATTTCGTTGGTTTGATATTGATGCCGTATTCCTCTAATCTCTGGAATAATAATTCCAAATGCTGAATATGTTCTTCTTCATTTTTACTTATGATTAGAATATCATCGATGTAAAAATAAATAAAAATCTAGAGAATTCCAAAACATAAGCGTAAAAATTCAGAAGCACCAAAAGGTGTAGTAAAAGTTGTTTTATGAACATCTTCTTCTGCGATAGGTATTTGGTGGTAAGCTCTGACTATATCTACCTTAGAAAAAATGCGACAACCATTTAATTTCAGATTAATATCTGAAATCAATGGTAAAGGATATCCTTCAGGTACTGTTACCTTGATCGCCAAGTACCGTCGATTTTAGGTACCATGCACGATACACTTACTTACGGTATGCTGATTTCTACTTCAAAATACGTCCGAGCCGCGCAGTTACGTCACGTGGGAACCAGAAATTTACACCCACCTATCACAGTCTTTCGATTCACTGTATTTTCATGCAATACAAGGTGTTGTTAGTTTTAATTTCAATTTTACTCGAGTTGATTCGTTTATTTTGAATTTTATTACCTACTAATTTACTGTTATTGATGTTATTTTAATACTGTTTTATAATAAAAGGCTATTTTTGTTTTGTATATACGATGGGATATTAATAGGAAAATCTCAAAACTGCCTGAAAAAACTGGAACGAGATGTCAAAATTTCCAAAAATGATTGTAAATATAAGCTCAAGTTTCATAATGATACTCATTATAACACTAGTTTTCATTATGAAACTGAAAAATTGGCCAATAGAAATCTATATTTTTAATTAACCAAGTAGGCAGAGCCAATTTTTTCTGTAGAATGTTTTGACAGTTTTTAAAAGAAATGTCGAGCACCAGACCAAAAATACTTAATGACCAAGGTGAATACATATTTAAAGTTATTAATTTTTGTTTACAATAATTTATTACTAATTTTTTATGACAGTAACATACCTATATACGTTTTATGCTATTATTTCAATAATGTGGTCCTGTAGTACAGTGAGCAAAGGCACCGTATAATGTTGTTTTCGAGACTCGGCTGGCGCACTTTTTTAATATTTTTTTTCAAATCAATTTTCTTGTTCGTAGAAAAAATAGTGTATGCAAGTTTTATGTAATGGTTATTAATACACTCGCATTAACCATACGAAACTCACCTTTGGCTCGTTTCGTATCCCAGTGACATCTTTGTTAAGGAGTCTTGTATAATAAATAAAATATAATGGTAGAAATATGAAATATAACAAATGTTTTATAATAGAATAGTGTGTTTTAATTTTGCCCACTCATGAATATTTCTGTTTCAATGGAAAGAATATATATTACCTACATATTTCTACACGTTTTGTATATTGTCAACTTCCAGCATCATTGTAATTACCAAAAAAGATAACTTAGTTACTTATAATATAAAGTAATATTTTATATTATATCTAAAAAACCATGTCGCATTTAAATAATCATTCATAAAGTGGAAATATGCATGAAAATTGAACATAAACAGAGTATTTCCCATATATTTAGCATTGTACATTACTGATTGAGATTCCCACATGACGTCACACGCTGTCGGCTACATGCGCAAGAACATACCGCGAGTAAGTGTATCCTGGTACCATGTGTAAAGGTGGAGTTACTGAAGATGAAGAAGGTCTAATAATACCCAAATTCAACATTTCATCGAATTCTTTTTTGGCGATTTTGAATCTAGCTTCCTGTGTTTTGAAAAACGAAGGTGTGTGTCCTTTAGTGACGATATGATGTTTTGTATTGTGTTTGGGAGTGATTCCAAAATTAGGTTCTGAAAAAAGATTTGAATATTTTTTAAGCAACTTAGTGAATTGATTTTCAACCGCAAAAAGTTCTGGCAATTTTAAAATGTTTTCGTCTATTTCGACAGCTTTTCCTAAACTCACCAGCTTGGTTTCATTATCGATGATTCTTCTATTTTTGAGATCTATTAGAATATCGTATTTAGTTAGGAAATCAGCTCCTATAATAGGTTTATTTACTTCCGCTATAGTAAAATGAAAAGGGAAATTCTTCCTCAAACCAAGATCCACATTTATGGATTGCTTGCCATAAGTAAAAATGCAATTTCCGCTTGCAGAAGTTACATAAGAATTGTCTCGTTCGTTTCTTTTAAAAGAAGAAAAAGGAACGACACTAATGTCCGCTCCGCTGTCGATTAGGAAATTGAGTTTGTCATGTTTATCATAAATAAAAAGTATCTTCTGTAAGTTCCTTGTGGCATTATTTATTATTTTTTCTCTTATTTTTGGGGAATCAAACCACAATAAAGTTTTTTATTTCTTTTTATTTTATCACTAGTTAATCTTGACAACGGTAGCTGGAACGCTATACCGAAACGTCGAAATAGGAAGAAATAAAAAACTTTATTGTGGTTTGATTCCCAAAAAATAAGAGAAAAAATAAATAAAAAGTCTTTTGGAAGTTATTGAAAAGGTTTCTGCCTTTTTGGGGTTTGAAAAACCTACTCGTTTTTTTTGAACAAGAAGGGTTTTTCTTTTTAAACTCTTCGTATATCAATTAGGTCCGCTACATTTCCTAGGAAGTTTTTATGATAAACACATATAACTTCATCATCGTTTTTATTTCGGCTGCGACTTGGAAACTTATTACGACACCTACTACACGAAAAATTATTTTTTTTATGTTGCGACGAATTCTTTTCTTTTAAAGTTTCAATTTCCTCGCGAACTATTATTGATTGCTGTTCAGAAATATTGGAGAACATATTCCGCCATTTTTCTGAAAAATCAGCAAGAATGTCAACAAAAGAGTTTTTATCTGAGACTTTCGATACGATTTGTGAGTAATTACCTTTACTGGCATCCCAAATTTTATCTGCTAAGTCCAATTTCTCCTCCAACGATTTACAGTCGTTAGAAATCAAACTTATCGACAAAAATTTTGGAAGACGTCTTGCCCATAGTTTTCTCAGAAGTTCATTGTCGACGACTTGGTTATTTTTGTCTTCCGCCAGCAAGCACCCAATAAAAAGCTGATGGCTTACGATGTCCTATTATTGTGTGAAACACCACTATTATATTAATTTATTTTTAAATTACATAGCTTGGTATGAACGTAGTGTTCATACTGCATAATACAAGAGTTCTAGGGGGACGCTAATATAGTATATTATGAACACAGATTATAACTTACCAATGTTAACAGATAATTTAATAAAAATGCATAAACATGTAAATTTCAATCCGTCAACTTTTACAATAAAAAAATATTATAATTTCAAAATTCAGATGACCTTAAGCAAAACAGCTGAAAATTAATCATGGCAAATGAATAAAAATAATAATTACATTTAAAAAGTTTATTGTACAAAACAAATTTTCAACAAAACAAATAGTATTAGTACGTAATATTATAGCAAATCTCGTTATAAATAAATATATTTCCTGATAATACGTATCTTTGCTATTTTAAATAAGGGTAAAGTTGATCACAGCGCGACAGACACACCTTAGCACGTTAACTTTACTATTCCAATTCACAAGAGAGTGTAAGGTCTTTTAAAAAACGTGAAAAGTATAAAAATACTTTTTCCTACGAAAGTCAAAATCGAGTACCTATATGCTTTCTTTGCAATTCTGAATTACAAGATAGTTATAGAAGGAAAATTTCAAATAACGGAATCATAATTTATGTACAGGGTCTCTCATTATATTTTGACCCCCACTTATTTTCATTAATTATGGGAATACAAAAAAAAAGTTTCAATTAAAAGTTGTTTCACCTGTACCGACCAAAAATGTAACAACAGACTGAATTTTGTATACAGGGAGTGCCCAATAAAATGCATCTTCAATATTTCAAATTGGACACCCTGAATTTCCAAACAAAACTAATGCTACACAATGTTATATATTTGTATAATAAGAAAATGCAGGGCTACTCAAAACTATGAAAATACAAGGTGTCCCATTTGAAATATTAAAGATGCATTTTATTGGGCACTCCCTTTATACAAAATTCAGTCTGTTGTTACATGTTTGGTCGGTACACGTAACTTTTATTTGAAACATTTTTTAGTATTCCCGTAAAGTGAAAATAAGTGGGGTCAGATTATAATGAGATACCCTGTACATACTACGTACTCAAAATATTTAAGTTAAGAGTTAAGCAATAAAATACATCACAAAATTTTTAATGATTGGAAGCCAAATAATATGAAACAGATTATTTTTAATTTAATAGTTAATGCATGCTACAACAAATATAAAAATATATTTTCCTACGATCACTACCGAAAGTAGGCTTTTGCACACTCAAATCTAACCACATAGTTGATGTTTTCCGCGAGCTGTCATGATTTGACATTATTGGCGCTCTTAAACAGAAAGTAACTTTGGCGCATGCCTAATGTTATTTATAGATAAAAAAGAGCTATAGTTGAAATAATACCCTTCTTGGTGTGCGTCATCGATTGTTAATGTCTTTCTAACGCATTACGCAGGAAGAAATGGAAAAAAAGGCAGGTCTGTGATTAATCCTAATCAAAATATCATAATAATGAACTGTTTAAATGTATTACAAACGTTAACCCTAATCTTTGACTTACAAAAATTTGATTGGTTGATGTTTAGATTACGCTCAAGCTCAACCTATCAATCAAGAGTTTAAAATACTAAGAAGGCGTTACTTTCAAAGCGGCAATAAGTCTTACGTCTTCTTCTACTGTCACACTGACAGTTCTTGACAGGTCTGTACTTTGTTGTTTACGGTCAATTATTATTTATGAAAAGTGAATATTAATCTTATTGTTTTATTTATATGAAAAATACAAAAATATGCCTAAATACACGGAAAAACATCAGTATTTTGAAAGTTCTCAAGTATTTTCAGTTAGGAAAAGAAGCTGGTAATTATTAATTGCATAGCCTCTTTGAATTTGGCTATATACAATCCTGATGATCTCATTTATCAAATTTAAGGTTAGCTATATGTCAAAATAGCAAATAAAATAAACGACATGCCGAAAATCCGGATATACGTCACAATCGATGACGCACACCAAGAAGGGTATTATTTTAACTATAGTACTTATTGTAATATAAACTGTAAAATAAAATATTTTAGTTGATTTTCTAATATGTTAAAGCATCCAACAGTATTTTCCGTAATAATTTCATGAGAAATGGGGAATTCTAAATAATATCTGACAGCAATGTAATAAGTGTTGCCTACGTACATAGATACTCGAAACTGCAATCTGGAAACTGCTAAGTACAAATTAATTTTATTTTGGTGTGATAGTAGAAAAAATCTTGTGTGTATTTCGAGCAGAAATTCCTTTGGTAGTTTCGACAGATTGCCGCGCTTCGCTGCTGTCTCGACTGCCAAAGTACTACTTTTTATGCTCTTGATACACAAATAGCTATTATTTTTAGTTGTTAATAATTGTAATATATATATTTTCTTTAATTTATAGTTTTATTAAACAATGTGGAAGACTAAAAATATAGTATGTATATGATATCGAGAAGGTAGGTACAAGGAAACGTAAGTGCCAATCATGTTTACGACAAAATAATAATTACACACCTTTAGGCAATACTGAAAAAAATTATTTTTTTTCCATTATAGGGTACTTGAGTACAATCAGTACCCACTGCATAAGCTCCAATGAACGAGGAGACATCATTCATGTAGTAAAATATCATCCCCTGATGTCACTTGAAGGAAATCAACGCTATTGTTAAGAAAAGAAAATGGAATGGATATAGGCAAGTTGGAACAAATACTTTGAGAGAAAAACTAAATTCGACATTCTATCAAAGTTTGTTTGCAAAGAAAATACAAACAATAATGATAATGATAACAAATGAAATTGTAAAATGGCAACGTTGAAGATTCCCCATCTTTAGAAGAAGCCCATATGGTTTCATGACTTTTCTAAAAATAGTAGGTAACACTGAATCTTTGTAATGCTTTGCCGTCTTAAAGCGCGTCCATACTATGCCGCGATTTGCCGTTGGCAATGCCAAATTGGTAAAGCCAGCGACTGTAAAAACGTCTACATATCTGTTGGCATTCATTTAGTTTAGCCGCACAATGTTCACAGAACAGGACGATCCCGGTATATAGATTCATAAAATTAATAACTTTCCTCGTTCGTCCACTTCATTTGAAAGCACGTGCTAACTGGCAGACAGTCTGAATCTCACCTGAAGGAGACCGACCGATTTTCATTGGCACATGATTGGCTTATTGGCACGTGTCAACGGTCGCGTCTACATCGATTTTGCTTTGCCAATTGGCAAACAGCGGCATATTGTAGACGCGCCGTAACACCTTAAACGATTAATTATTTGGATCAGCTGTGGATTGAGATACTGATTGCGTTTCCCGGAATCACAAGAAACCAAGGAATAATTCGTTTAATTATCGAATGATCTCTTTAAATGATGCGCCGCTGGAGCCATAATGCTATATAAAATTTGAAACACAATATAACTAGATTAAGGCAGTATGCTGCCGAAAATACGTACTTCCACATGCCGGTTCAGAGCTGGTTCCGAGCACCAAACCGGTTCGCACATAGACGACGAAAATCTGCAGAATATGTATGTAACTGTTTTGTCGAAAATATGCAGCCGAAATACGCATCTGCGGTATACTCATAAGCTTATATGTATAAGTGATACACGAATAAAAATTTCTTCTTACTGTTCGACCTTTCAAAACATCTATTGAAGAAAAACAGAAAACCGACTTCTACTTTTCACAAGAATTTATAAAGGATAAATATACCCCTACAGGTACATAGTACTAATAGTATTGACAATTTTGATTGGTATTTTGTCCTAGTACCTACTTGAATAAACCTCCATTTTTTCTTAAATCTATGTTCACGATCCTTGTCAGGTTTCTACTATAAAAGCGCTATGAAATCTTGCCTGTCGTTTGGTCTGGAATTTATATATTTTTATATTTTTTTTGGTCATTGAACACATGTATGTGAGAATAACCACAAGAAGGTT
Source organism: Galerucella tenella (assembly GCA_910591685.1). Lineage (NCBI taxonomy): Eukaryota > Metazoa > Arthropoda > Insecta > Coleoptera > Chrysomelidae > Galerucella > Galerucella tenella. The sequence goes on from CAJUYH010004567.1 coordinate 19,762, forward strand.
TTATACTCGAAAAACCACTCACGTATTATAGTTGCATTATCGACAGGACAATTATCCTATTGGGATATAAAAACATGATCGGAAAATTGTTACTAGGTGACAATATTTTCTAAAATATTTCTATGAGGAACCATAGTACACTTCTACTCTATGAACCAATACATTCCAAGACCTCGATGGTTCAACCCAAACATCCACTGAGAACCTCCTTGACCTAATGTATTGTTCATCAGATCTTGTTGTGGGGTATATGCTCTCTGATATGACAATAGAAGCAAGATATTTCGTTAAATCATTTTCCGGATTGCGACAAAGATTTTTATTGTGGAGTGATTCAGTGCTGCCACAAAAGGGTTGAAGTCAAAATATTCTCCTGCTTGCGGCGTAGTTTTCCTTCGTCTGGCTTCCTATCTTTTGTTTGATTTTTTGTACTGTCATTTGATTTGAAATGGTATATCCTATTTTTCTAAATTTTCAAATCCATAATTTGATATTTTGAAAAACCAGTTAACAGTAAGCGATGATAACTATATGACCTTCTTAATAACCGAGTTAGAACCTTAGAAATTTGATATCGGTGACTGACTCTGGCTTAAATAGTTCATTGATTACAGATTAGAATTGAATGCAATTGGGGAATATAGCTAGTAATATTATGCCATCTAATGCACTAACAATTTAGATTTCTAGCTTTATCCATAACAAAGTTACAAGGAGGTCGATAATGACCTCAATGGTTTCGAGAAAAAAATATTATATACTGCCGGAAGACACGAATGGTAAAAATACTGTACAATATAGTATTTTTCAACTTGTAAATTTTTATGAATTGGAATAGCATATATTTTTCATTTCACCTCAAATAATCATCGTACAAAGTTACCATTTATTTTTTCATTACTATTTTTGGTACATACACAAGCTCTGCATTAAATGCTTTTTTCGTCGACCTTTACAACAAATGACATTTTACGTAGGTACTGATTTCCGGATGAAAATCGTCTATTTTTGACGTGGAGTACCTACTTTTCGTCCGCAAACAATTTTTGCCCGCTTTGGTTACTATACGGCACGGTAAGAAAATGGCTGCGAAATGGCTGCGAAATGGCTACGAAATCCGCTTGATTTTACGTGTGAATATTAATGTGTTCATAATAATCAAGAATGGATAGTGATAGATGAGACTTTTTTTTTCCACAGTGGCCGAAAGGAATATGCTTACAAAAAGAGTCTGCGGACGAAAAATACTTACCTTCAAATATGGTCGATTTTTAATTCGGAAATTAGTGAATTTTTGTAAACATCGGCGAAAAAATGTAATATTCACCTAGGACAATAACTGATTGCTAGTCTCGACTATAATAGTCAGTTTTTCGACCTTGGTACATAAATAACTATTTTTTGTAAATTTAAAACCTAATAGATGAACAGAACTATTTCAAATCGTTTTGTAAAGTTACACAACTATACTGCTACTGAATTTATGGAATTTTCTGAACTATTGGTTGGAGGCGTTTCTAAGGTAGCTATTCTTTGTTGCAGATTGTGAACCTGAAAAAAAAAACAAAATTGAACAAACGCTTAATTAATAAAGTATAATAATAAGTAGATTCATAGGCCAAATGTTTGCTGGTAATGAATATGGGCGGAAGTTGTCGACTATTGTTCCAGGCCAGTCAGTAATGTTTTTAAATTTTAAAAAATTCACGCCAACTCCACTGTATGCTGCTAAGTGATGTATATCAAGGATAAAACTTTTCAAAAAAAGAATGTAAATCTTCCTGCTTGGTAATACTTGACGAAAAGTATTATAATGTCTACCTTTGATACAGTTATTAAGTTCAAAAAAAGAGACTAAATCCGACTGACGCTTTTTGTTTTTGCTGATAAAAACCACCCCCAGTGAAAAAAATTAAGTTTCAATCACTTTATTGATAAAAATTTTGTTCAAGCATAAAAGACCCAATAATGTCCCATGTTCTCGAACATGTTTCATTAAATATTTTGTACTATGAAAAATAATGATAAAAAAGATTTTTTAAAAGCTTGGAGTGCTTAAATCGTACAATTATTTAAAATGAAAGTTTCCTTCCGTATAATGGAAGAGTTATTCACTTTGCATTTTCTCAATTCTTAAAAAATTCTCCTTTTGTAAAAACAATTATGCAAAATTACTTCTCAAAAGTTTGGAATGCTTTAATTGTACAATCATATAATATAAAAATTGTCTTATTTCTTTTGTAAGAATTTTTGACTTTGCTATTTTCATTCATTAAAAACCCCACCTGAGTTAAAAACGATAATAAACAATTACCTATCAAATATTTGGAATGCTTTAATGGGAAATTTTCAAAAAAAGCATAATTGTCATATTCATGCCTAAAAAGTACTACATGATGTAGGTAATTATATAGTTTTGTCCACGACTATTTAATAATTTTAACATTTTACGTGTGCTTAATTCCTCAAGTATAATGACGTACATTATGCACCCGTGAATAATAGGTGTGATATTGAAAATGTACCACATGACACATAATTATATTGAAGATTATTTATACAAACGACACAATTGGCCTGATTCTATAAGAAAGTGGTAATAGCGTAATAACGTGGTTAGGGATAAAATTTTAATCACTCGTCTAGTCACGCCATCCATGTTTCGGATTCTATAAAACCAAAATCAACCACGGTTATCAAACTTCGAACGCTTAATCACCGTGATTAAAGTAGTTTGAATGTATCATGCGAAGTTAGCCAATTCTGGCGTTTTTGACAGAACTCGCGCGGAAATGCATTAACGTCAAATTGCAAATTCGATGGGGTTATGTTATGCGGCCGTTATACGGGCACATGTTCTCAGATTCCGAATACTGACTGTTGTTTTTTTCAAGACTACATTAGTTATTAGGTAATTATTTTCAACAGTGAACACTGTTTAGTTTGTATGATGTTTATAAATAAAGTTGTGCTCTCAATCAATATTAATAGTTTTTAATGATAATATTCACAACACAATAATCAACAGTAACTCAAAAATGGCGTGCGATCAGTCTTTCCCTTGTGTATTTCTTCCGTCAGTCAGTATGTCACGATCCAAAAACTCAATAATTCATTTCATTTCAAAAATTATTCCAAATAGCTTACTAACGACTATGGGGGGGTCATTGTTTCCTAGGTCGTTGTCATCATCATCATCTTCATAATTCTCATATACTTTTCACGGCTTTTTACTCACTATAATCACTTTGACAATAAAAAGCAAGAGTGATTAAAGCACAACCACCAGAAAAACCTGGTGGTTAAGACTAACCACATTTTGGAGGTTAGAATGGTTAAAAAGTTAAACACTTTGGTGTTATAGAATTTGATGAAGTGGTTACCTTAATCACTGACCTTGCTTTTTACCTCTCAGTTGAGTGGTTAAGTTGTTACCACTCCCTTATAGAAACAGGCCGATTGTTTCCTAGGTCGTTGTCATCATCATCATCTTCGTCGTCCTCATATAATTTTCACTGCTTTTAACTCACTATAATCACATTGACAATGACAAGCAAGAGTGATTAAAGCACAACCATCAGAGAAACATGGTGGTTAAGACTAACCACATTTTGGAAGTTAGAGTGGTTAAAAAGTTAAACATTTTAGTGTTATAGAATCCGAATATATTAAATAAAAATTTTCACCACGATTTACCACGGACTCGAACCCATGCCTTAAATTCCGCGATTTTCAAAGTCATAGCCCTAAACCATTAGACTTTATATGTGATAGTTTCAAGATGTTGTATATATAGGAATACATCGTTTCATCAGTTTTTTGTCCAGTGTGTATGATGTAGATATGTCAAAAGCAAAAGTGACGTTTTAAATTATAATTTATTGCTAATTGCAAGAATTTCAATAAGTACACCTACTGGTGGCTTCAATGACTGTACCATACTTTTTGATCAGCTCTATGCGATTTTCATATTAGGGCTCAGCTCATTAAACACAACACTTAAAAAAACCGTTTCAATTTCGCACTCAATAAGAGGTGTCATAAGAACTGGGGATCTATTGAAAAAAATCTATATTTTGTATGTATAACAAAAAACTGTTTTTTTATTTAAATTTTTAGTATTTCTGACAATTATACAATAACTATTAATAGAAGATAAAAAGTTATAATAGGAGGTTATCAAAAAATCTTACCTGAGCGTTGTGCTTTTCTACTAACAAAAACATTTGCTGCTCCATTTTTTTAAATTTGGCCTGATATTTTTTGTTATTTCTGTCTACGGTATCAGCTAATATACTGGAAATAAATAAAAGAGATTATTTTGAAGATTATAAAAAATTGATTATACAATTAAAACAAACTAAAAAACAGACACTATTTAAATAAATACCCAATGAAAACAACTACCGAGAAGAAAACACTTAAACGGAAAAATTTTGCTAATATACTGGAAAACCCTATAAGTACCTTCTAATAATAGTCCGGGACATAAAATTTTTCCGATAAGGAATATTATATCCCTAATCGAAAACATATCGACCCCTTATCACTTTCCTAAATTCTCGAATAAATTCCGATGGATTTGGTCAATGTTGCCGTGTGCAATAATGGGTCTAAGGATAAAAAAGTTATAATATTCTTATGAATTTTGAGCCGCTGGTTAATGCCAAATTTTTCTTATTGGTCTTTTTTTAAAGGCAGAATTCATAGTAAGTTAACGACATACAATGCGCGCCAGAAGTTATTAACATCGAAAGTTAGTAAAAATCGTCGACTTTTCGACTTAAATTTATAATTTTTTTAAATAAGCACTATACGTAAAAATGATAGGAGACTTTTTCTTTCTCAGATGGGACATATTTGCATAAAAAAATTGTCCTAATCAAAAAAAACATTTGTTTATAATTTGTTTAAGCAATTACGATTTTTTCGCAAAAACGCCGGGAATATTCGGATTCAGCGGCTCAAAATACATAAGATTATCACTTTTTCATCCTTGGACCTATAATTGCACACGTCAGCATTGACCGCTCCCGGACTAAGCACGACGTAAATAATTCAAAATCGAGTCTTTTAAAATGATATTTCTTTCAGTTTTTATCGCACAAAAAAGTTGTAGACATAAAAATTTTGCCTTTCGTTTTCTCGGTTTCTTAGGATCGTATTTAATTTTTTTTTCATAATGTGTGATTTTGTATGCCTATCAATTTATAATTCGAATCGGATGTTGAAATTAATCAATTAATCAATCTTGGAAAAAAGAATGAAATTTTCAAAGTTTGAGCATTGAAGATTTTGAAAATTTACCTTTCACTCTCACTCTGTCTTGGAGTAAGAATTGCTATACCGATGTAAAAAAGCATCGTAAAACCAACTAGTTTTATTCTAGGTATAAATTCTGGTATAACTTTATACCCAGAATAACTATACCTAGTATAAATCTCTCTTGTAAAACCGGCCCTAAATAAACAAAATTTTAAATTAATTTTAAAAATTTTGAGAAATTAATGCTTGAAACATATTTGTGTATATTTTTATAGCTGTGTACACATGGAAATCAGTCTACAGATGCGCTCTAAAGATGCAAGAGTAGTGCCACCTAGAGGGCCGGATCAGTTCCAAACACACTAATGAAATTTATAATTTAATGAGATCTGTAACGCTGTTGGTAGTTAGTCTATATTCCAGTAAATAAAGGAAAAAAGTTAACATTAATTACGCCCTATTTTTATCTTCCGGTTGGAAGTTGCATTTGGTACCTCATTAAACATGAGACAAAGTTCTACATGAAAACGCGTGCGAGGGCGGAGAAAATGGCCCCAAAAGACCAGAAAAATAGGTTTTCAGTCAATATCTCCTAAAATATGGCAGTTAAAGGTTTTTGGTTCAGATAAAAATTAAAGTTCAGTTAATTTTCTACAAAAATGGTCCTTATGATTTTTCTCGAAAATTTGACCGGATTCGAGAAAAACGGCACCAAGCGCACCTCTAATAATGAGCTTCTGTGCTGTATGCCGGAGAGCACAGTCCGTGTATTTACACATCAGCGGGGGGACAAATTATTCAATAACTTTGTGAAAAATGCATATTTTCTCATGATTCAAAATTCATGTGAAAGAGGAATTCTGCTGCTATCATACCCTGTGAATTGAGTCACGCTTGACTCTTTTGGCCATATCGGAACACGGGTCAAACTTTCTCCTCCCGGGCAATTTTGACCTCGCCAGGAATTTGTTCCTATTTTTTTTGTATTGCACTAATTTACTCAAAATTTTCTTGATTATGGGTCCTCGTAAGGTCCTTTGTCATCCCTGAAATTTGTATACCCTGTTTTTTTTTAATTTTCATTTAATCGTTGTTTATTGAATCCCAAATTTTTGCTGTTTTTGGATCGCGGGGAAATTTTGTGAACAACCATCAATTAAAAATTTATACATGATCCGATTGGTCTCTATGATACATCATTTGAAAGCTAAGAATGTCTACCTTCCGATTGTGCAATTACTTTTTTTGACGAAGTCGTCCATTTTTCAATAAAATTAGAAAACTCGGGCTCAAGGAAAAAACGCACTTTTTTTTATTGGTTTTTTTCTCCCTGCTCTTTATTTCTAACATTTCAACACCTTAACTAGTGTAATGGGGGAATTCCCACCTTTCCATCGATGTATATAAGTCATACCTTTGATACCCCGGGGAAAAACCAATATATCTAAATGTATAAGCTGTAATTTATTACTTTCGTTCCTCCGTCGTTCGCCGCGCGTGTGCTCTACGTGGCGCTCGTGTCGTCTGCTCATCTATTTGTGGTTCGTGTGAGTCACGCCAGTGTTCGAATTATAAAGACAGCGATAATATGTTATCCCAAGAGGTAGAATTAGAGGAAACTGTAGACTCAGAAGAAGTTGT
>CAJUYH010004568.1:0-26665 GCA_910591685.1 Galerucella tenella
AATAGTATGACTTGAATAGACTTTTCGCAATCTGTATATAGGGCACCCTGATCTATAGCCACTTCAGGCACCCAACTATGTCGGTACGCCACTGGATGTGTATATGCAATTTCGCAACTTTTTGAATGAAGATGGAATAAAACGACACGAAACAATTTTAACTATCTCATCTCTTATACATATAATAATCTTGATTTAAGTCACGACTTATGAAAATCGTACTAAGAATAGGAATATTACTTCAAAACAGACTTTAAAGTGTTCAACCTGCGAATTGCTTTTAATGTTTCCATAAAATGTGTAAATATTTTCGTAAAAATAATTCCGTGGCACTAATACCGTATAGAAAGTCTTCTGTAATTTAAATTTAACCGTCCTATTCTAGTCAGGTATTGTGATGTAGGAATGCGACGACTCAGACCACAAATAAACCTAACGCATACATTTTAAGTGCGTTGAAGGTGATTTTTATCGCAAGTCCATAAACCACATCCCCGTAATTAAACAAAGAGATTACTATGGGATTACTACGAAGTATTATTTCATTTCAAATTGGTAATATTAACGACCAAATGGTGTAACATGAGGTAATGAAATTAATAAAACACTAGACATTCGCATTTCAATCAATCATTTGTCAAAACTTCCAATTTGTAACCGTGTTCCACGTTGTCAGATAACTGAACTTGAGGCCGCTTGACATGGTGCAATACAAGCAGGCAATTTCTTGCAAGATCAGTAAGTATATTGCAAATGATGCTTGCTGTTTGACATCATGCAGCTTTCTTTCGTTGCAACATTGCTGCCAAACCAACCAATAAGTAGTATAGGATTTTTACGATAAAAAGACTATAATGTCACAGGCAATTTACAACAAACAGGTTGGCAAAACTTCACGACGTTGTCAGTTCAACTGGTGAAATTCCCCAATTGTTTTGACGTTTATTGACATTCGATCATCGTCTAATATTTACAAGTTTTTTTGGTGCTTTTAAATTCATTGTTTCTTTAAGATTAAAAAATTTTCATAACTAATTATTTAGGCAAATCTGCAGTGTGTAGTTAATAAAATGCCGAAGCAGCTGAGCAGTAAATGTCAAGAGATGGTAACATTTTTGTTAAGCTATTTTGAACGAGAATGCCGAAATGGGGCCCACTTCTCTCGCTCACTCCGTAACTAATAGTATTCGCTATTTGTGTTCATTATTATTAATTATTACTATTATTGTTACACATTTAAATGTAAATGATTGAATATTTTTAATGTTTAAGTAAAGAAAAAAACTACAGCTTGGCAACGCCACAATATTTTGTTTTACAACCTCATCGTCTTTTTATCGTAAATAAACCATAGAAAGAAAAAAGTGTATAATAATGTATTGAAACATAATATAATAGTATATTCTTCAACGAGTGCAGAATGATGGCTATTATTCACGCGTATGAAGTTTCCAAAACGAGGGAGCGCAGCGAGTGAGTTTTGGAATCATCCAAGTGAATAATAGCCATTCTACACAAGTAAAAGACTATACTTTCTTCACGACTAAAAAGAAAAAACTTCCAGTGAGAATCGAACCTCGATCGTCCGCGCCATAGTCAACCACCACTAGGCTATAGAGCATACCTACATATTTATAAAGATGTAAAGAGTAAATATATATTGTGGTGAAATTTGTATTTAATATCTATCTTATAATTACAATATGTTCATTAATTTTAGGGTTAGTTATCCGAAGATAAAACACTTGTCAAACTCACTCAATTACTGTCACTTCTTACATTTCTCTCGACCCAACCTCCAATTTTGACAAACATGCCAATTAGGCATTCCAATGACCTGTCAAAACAAATTCAATATGGCGGCTGGGGGCAAATAGTTTGTTGGTGTTATATTATTGTGCTGTTGAAAAGTTTATTTAAATTTTGTGGGATTGTTGTTTTTGTGCCTTTTTATATTATTTAGGACTTATAGTGGTATTATCACATTTTAATACGAAAAAATGCCAACTACGTGCCTTGTGGTTGGTTGTGGAAGTCGTTCCAACAGGGATGCTGTAAAATTTTTTCCAGTGCCAGCGGTTTTAAGCCACATATTTGTTAGCTTCATTTGATATCTGTAAACAAATATTTCACTTCACATCTAGGAAACAAACAAATTGGATTTTCAGCTTACCTCTTGCCATTATCTGGATTTTGCAATAATAACGTCTTTAAATAATCACTCTGCATCTTAAAAAGTCTATCAACAATCACAAATTCACACAACTTTGGAGATAATGCCGTTTAAACAATTTATTCACCACGTCCTAAATGCTTTCTTATGACACTTAAGATAAGAGGCCAAGAATCAGAGGAAGAAGAAGACACTTAAGACAGTTGTTTGCCCGCAGACGCCATATTGGGTCACGTGATTTGGAATGCCTAATTGATTTTTAAAAATGTCATTCATGAAATTTTGATTTTTACAATAAATGCGGTGATAATTTTATGGATTAAAATTTCATCTCAACATTCCCTAAAGTTCTTGAAAAGTATATATTTTTTTATTTTTTTTATTTAATCAAACAAAATATTTTTGGAGAAGTTTACCCCAATTTATAAAGTTCCTAAAAACTATTAATTATAACATCATCTAATATAACATCTAATTATCTAATTATCAATGTATTTTTTTTTTAATTCTGGGTTCTAAATATTGAGCTTGAGAGAATATTGAGAGTGCGTAGTTACTCATGTTGCTACTTTTAAAATCAAATTTCCCAAAATATAATTTTTCTCCAACATAACCTTGTTCTGTTTCCCCCCAATACTGTTTTAAGAATAATCTTTCAAAATCGTTAAAATCATTAATAATTGTATCATTACATGTTAACCAGAGCAATGGTTGATTATTCAAATGAGACCTAATTGTTTCCTTCAAATCTTCAATATTAAACATATCTCTTAATTTGATCTTAAGACATCTGATAAAAACCTTTGGATGCATTTCACGTATGTCTCCATCAAATTTCAAATTATTAATACTTTCTCCATGATTGCAAATGTAATTGATTCCTTGTGTATTGTTATTTTTTTGTTGAGCTTTATTCTTTATGTTTTGAATTTCACTTTCCAATTCCATCATTTTCTTCTTAAACTCTTCTTTTATTTCCGTTTCTAAAATTTCAAAGTCCCGTGTATTCTTATTTTTTTTAATTTGTTGTAATTTTACATCCATTTCCCTCATTAATTATCTCTGTGTTTTCAGATTTATTTCTTCTGCTATCGATATATTCAATTGTATACCTTGTTCTACATCTTGTATCCTTTTATTATTTTTCATAATGTTTCTATCTACCTTTTCTATATGTTCTTTTCCTTCTCCACGCATCTTGTTCACCATATCTTTTATTTCCTGTTTTCTATCTGTACTTTCCTGAATTAAACTGGATTGTAATTTATTCATTTTTTCTTCTTGTTCTTTCTTATACTTTTCAAATTGTTTTCTCATTTCTGTTAAGTGCCCTTCGAATTTCTCTTCTTGTCTATCAAATTTTTCATTGATTTCTACCTTTGCACTTCTTATCTCTTCCTTCGTGCTCTTCATATCTTCTCTTGTGCTATTCATGTCAGACATAATTGTTCTCATCATTCCCATTAATTCTTCAGTTCCTTTCGTTTTTTCTTCGGTGTAATAGCGTACTTCTTTTATGATACTATCTCCTCTTTCTTGTCTTGTTGTTTTTTCCTCTTCCATGGCTGTAGTTAATCTTTCTTCTAATGTTTGTTTACTTCCTTTTGTGTCCAAGTTTCTTAATTTTAAAAGTTCTTTGAGTTCTTTCACAGTCAAATTATTAATGTCAATTTTTTCTTCATTCATTGTAAAATTTTCCAAAAATCCTCAGATGTTATTCTTTTAATTATAACCCGTTTCTATCACTGAGTCAAGTGCCCCACGTTGGGCGCCAATTGTGGTGAAGTTTATATTTCATTGATTTTTAAAAATGTCATCCATGAAATTTTGATTTTTACAATAAATGCGGTGATAATTTTATTGATTAAAATTTCATCTCAATATACGTAACTCATATTTTTAATCGGAACCCTTACATTTTACATTTACAAATGAAATTAATTCCGGGAGGCATACATATTCACTATCGCTACTGTTGTCCATTTTTTTCTCTTATAATACGTAAAATTATGATTTTATAATTATTTTGACGTTTCAAACGATGGCTGTCAGAAGCGATTTGCGTTCTTTATTAGATATCTGACGTTTTAAAGATACGATTTGATTTATTCATTTTAATTGATTTTAGCGTGAACTCTGATAATAATAAAATGTGATTGGCTAACGAGAGTGAATTTTTTGTATTATTCACTGGTGTGAAGAATTTATATCATTATGCAACTAAATATGTAAACATAATTTGTGCGTTATTATTTAGTCGTGGAGAAAGTTTATAATTCTCCCCCGATTTGACCACGCTTTTCCTTCCAGAAATCTACCACGATAAAAAAAGGAGCATCTGGCAACACTGGGAATAACATTTTTAAGTTATAAATATTGAAAAATAATTATTTATTGGCTCCATACTTTACCCTGTATTATTAACTTTAATTTGGAGTTACTTTTTTTACGTACATGAAACTTTTGGCTCTGAAAAAAAATAATTGTTATTTTACGCCAACGTATTAAAGGAAAACAATTAATTATTGTATATATTATTGTTTGTGCTAATAGTTTGGGACGTTAATTGCTACAAAATGCCACATATGTTAATACTAACACGATGAGAAACTGAAATATTATGGGACTATTTAAGAAGAATACATTTAGTTGATATACTTAACGCAAAGAAATTAAAACGTGGGAGAGCTAACAAAAAAAAAACAAACAAAGCATATTTGGACCTAAAATCAATTACATACAGCATGTCCGATTATAATTAAGTTATTTTATTGAAAATTAAATGGTAAAGTGACATGATTAGAAGGAAGAGAATAAAATTGAAACATTTCAAAACCTAATAATTATAATAAGTGTTGCAATTCAACCCGCAAATGTAACTGAGAATCACAACAATACCTTACATTTCTTCACTGAAACTGTACACCACTAACTTCCATCAAAATGCGCTGTTAAAGAACGCATAAAAAACAAAAACACACCGCCCCCTTTTTCGAAAAAACTTCTTGCATAAAAACTGGGGTCACACTAAGCTAGTTACCACTTCACAGATTGATGTAATATTAACAACAATACAGATATAGAAGTAGGATTTTGATTATTCTATCGCCTTGTAAAAAAAATATTAATCAAAAGCAGTGACCGTTCAACTAAGAAGAAACAACTACTCCCCGGGATATTGATACCGACGGATATTGAATTACACATTGGTAACAAGCTTTATTAAATACGACAATATTGCAGGAAATTCAAATGATACTTCATTAACAACAATGCGGAAATGGCAGTGAATATCTTTTTAATAAACGCCATGTCTCCTACATTTTTTAAATTATCCGCCATATTCAATTACAGGCATATGTTGGTCTTCAAAGGATTGAAATTTACATCTAAATAGTTCAATAGTTTTAATAGCTTTAAGGTAGGTTAAACAAAAACTGAACTTTGAGAAATTGGATATGCTCTAATTCTATTTTCATTAACTAACAATCACACTATACACCAATAACTTACATTCCACATTAGAACTGATAATATTTTCTAAGTTTATCACCATTTGGGAGTAATAATAAAATAAACTGGTAGGTATATATACATTAAATCATATTTTATGGTGCAATAACAATAGTTGATTTAGGAAGGTTTTGAACATATAAGTAATCGAAAATCACATTGCATACTTAGTAGCAAATATGTTATGGGTCTAAAGAAGGTAGTTTTAACTACCTTTATCTCTAAATTTATTGCAGTCATGTTGTTAGTCCAAGGGCAATCTATATTAAGTACAACTTATAGGATCAAAAAACCCGTGCTAGACGTGAACGATAATCTACTTTATTTACAGTTTCCTGCATATGAATTGTCATTTTAGTGAAGCTTGTTATCAAGACAAAGATAATAGTATAATACTTCTAAAACGTCTGACAGAGACCATTCACTGGGAAGCATCAACTACTTCCCTGGCTGTATGCCACGAAGGACATTGAATTACACTTCTAAGTTAAACAGGCTTGGGATATCTGCAACCTGCGCGATTTAATCAACTTTGTAGACCGGTTGCGTCGTATCAGTACAAGGTAGATATCATCTGCTAAGAAGCTCTGAGAGCACAATCCTGAACTAGAGACGATGCCGAAATCACATCAATACATTAACCTCAGTAAACGAAATGCTAATAATGGGATACCAGCGACATCACCACATCTAAACACAAGCCAAAACTCTATTGGGAAGAGTAGAATTCGATAGATGGCGCTCTGAAATGTCAATGTCATAGCAACGAGTAAAGCAAATCAGCTGCCGTATAAGCCCTTTGATATTTAAGTGGTTTTATTTTGCCGTTTTAGTTATTTTCAGTGTGTGTTTTGTGAAACTTTTGCTTTTTCTTTGATTGTGCTTTAGTATTTTATGTTGTTAAACTAAATTTTAACTCCTAATATTTTTATTTTTGGAGTAATAGATATGGTTGATATTTGTGAAAAGTACAACAAGCGTTCAATTAACTGTTAAGTTTTAGGCCTGATTTCGTGTTTTTATTTTATTTTTGATATAATTATATCTACAGAAGTTGCAGGGAAGGTAGGTTTGTATTGAGTAATAAGTGGTAATAATTTAAATCTTTAATATCGACTTTTTTTCTCTTTGATCTGCAATGAAAACAAAAAATAGAATAACATAACCACTTCCATAATATCTCTGATTATATAAGAATATTACCTCAGAATTGATGACAGTTGAGTTAAATGGAAAAACACAGTTTTAAACTTTTTACCGACACAAAATTCATTGAATAAAGTACGAATTTACGGTAATTACGTTGACTTGCTTATAATACAAAAACAATGCAAAACGAATTATGTTACTCGTTGCGTTAGTTACAATTTTTTCCGCCAGAGGTCTCATTGAATTCTACTCCGCCCAATATTGACAAAAAACCCTCTTACTTAATTACAGTTTCCTATTTTAGTTTCATATTTTAGTAGGTAAAGCGTTTTATGAATAGACGTCAAAGATAATGTTTTAATACTATTTTATTAATTTTACAAACCAGAGTGGTTGATTCCATCGTGCCAGAAGTAGTTATATTATTAGGGTTTTTCATTGCAAGCAAAAAGGAACGATACCTATATTTTGAACATAATTTATACCTCACCTTACCATTATATCATTTTCACTGTTTAAAGTGTTGAAATAACATATGGGAAAAATATATATTTTATAAAACGAAGTGATATATTTCTAAGATGTAGTATATAAGGGTGAAAGTAAACAAAATAAATAATTTGAGGTTGTTAATCATCTGGGTTGTTTATTCATCTCGAAGATTCTTGTTACCTAAACATTATGCCAGATGAAACTTGACACAGTGATTTATATTTTTTGGAAGTTAAACGTTCAAGGTGAAACTTAAATAAATATTTATTGTGGTATACAAATGACAAAAGTACTTTATAAATATTTGTCAATAAACCTATTAAAGAGATAAATATTCATACTGTATTATTTAGCGAGCTTTCAATTTCAATTAACAGATATAGGTACCTATATGATGGAATTAATTTAAAAATATTTAAATAAAGGAGTAGGGAAAACTGGAAACTCGTTAAAAACACGTACCTTCTATTCTTCGAAGTAGTTGAGAATGGGTTGGGGTTGAATATTTCCTACTAGGCACATTTCCTTGTTCTATTAGGACAAATGATTTGCAAAACCTTACCGCACCAGGAATCTGGTGTTGAGCTGTTGAGAGCAATAAAATTAGTTTTAAAATGATTCTTTTGCTTCCATCTTCATGTCAGAGATAGGTACTGTAGTAGAGTGACCTGAGAAAAACTAAATCAGTGTCAGGTTGACAGCTAGAATGTACTTTAGTAAAAACCAGAAATAAAATATTTTTAAAGAACAAACTGAATATTACTACATTTGGCGACGAGGAAAAATAAAACACCATGTCGCAAGACGGATTGGACACAGCAGGACTGTTAGTGCCCAGGAAAAATTTTCATTTTGAAAAATTTTGCCCGGATAGGGAAGAATGGGATTATTACCTTCAACGTTTCGAGGTAGAACTAGTTATTCATGGAATTGAAAGTACGGAGAAAGAGAAAAAGATGTTTCTTCTTGCTAAGGTGGGATCTGATGCATTTAAGATTTTAGTTGACCATTTTAAACCACATGCTGTAACAAATCAAACATATAAGGACCTTTTGGATGTAAGTATTGTCAAAATATTATGGAAAGAAAACGTATGTCCTGTCGGAAAGAGTGACTTTTGCACTCAGATGGCGTCGTGAAGATGAAACTATAACCAAATTTATGTCTGTCTTACGTGGTTTAGCTGGTTCTTGTGAATTCGGCGAAAATTTAAACGAACGTCTACGTGACCAGTCAGTGATTGGTATTAATAATTCGGCATGGCAACAAGAAATCATTTTAAAACATACAACAAACCAAGCATCATTAAGCGCAGTGGAAACGTTAGCATTACAACTTGAGCAAGCATCAATCCATAGCAAAAGACTTACAACAATGTTTCCTACCGATACAGGTACTGTAAATCGTTTGAATAAGAACCAAAAATATCGTAGTGGCTTTAATACAAACATGGGTGGAACATCAAAGCAAACACCAAATACACTCAATAAAAATAATCTGTGTATGTTTTGTGGTAATGCTAAACATAGTGACCGAAATCATTGCCCAGCGAAAAAAAAAATGTTCTGCATGTAACAAATTAGGACATTTCGCAAAAGTGTGTATTTCAAGTGGTCGGATGGAGATGAAATATAATAAAAGTAATGCCAGGCACGTGCGAGAAAACAACGAACATATTTCTAACATAGATTCAGATATGCCACAAGAACTACAAGAAGACAGGAGCCGTAGAAACAGTTTTTCATCAACAGACAGTTTTTTACGTCATGTGCGTAATGTTAAATCACCAAACAAAGTAATGTTAATGGTTATAGTGGAAAACAGAAAACTCGAAATGCTTTATGATCCAGGCGCTTCACATTCAGTTATAGGACGCTTGGATTGGGAGAGACTTGGGAAACTACGTTTAAGTAGCACAGGAAACTTGTTTGCATATACAGGAGTCCAACTAAAAACATTAGGAGTGATAAATGTTCGTGTATGCGCCTTTAACAAATCAAAAATGTTACCTCTTTATGTAATTGACACAAATGATTATCCACTTTTTGGCTTAGACTGGGTCTTAGCTTTCGATTTAAAACTGCCACCTGGGTCAAAAATATGTTCACTAAGAGGACCTATACAAAATACAAGACAAGAACACGAAGCAAATGTAAAAGGACCATTACATTTAGATATTGACAGATTATTTAAAAAATTTCCTAGCTTATTCAATAATAATATAGGAACAATAAATGGACACAGTGCAAAAATACACATTCTAAATAGTGTAGTTCCTAGAGCATTTAGAGCTAGACCAGTGCCGATTGCCCTGCAAGAGCAAATAACAGCAGAATTGAACAGATTAGTAAAAGAGAACGTTTTGGAACCTGTAGATACGACAATAACTCCCGTTGAATGGGCTCCTCCAGTTGTGGTGGTCATGAAATCAAATGGCAGTGTGCGTATATGTGGCGATTTTACAGTTACTATAAATAAACACGTCCAAACCGATGACTATCCTCTACCTCGATTTGAAGAAATTACTTCAAAAATGTCTGGTGGCACACACTTCTCAAAAATAGATCTTAATGATGCTTATTTACAGCTATCTGTTCATCCTGAGTCACGAAAATATTTAGTTATTGCGACGCATAAGGGTTATTTTAGGTATAGGAAGTTACCATTTGGAGTTTCATTTGCACCAGCACTATTTCAAAGAATAATGGATCAACTATTGTCTGGATTGGAAGGTACAGTCTGTTATTTAGACGACATTTTAGTAACAGCAGGAAATATTGACGAACATTTAAAACGAGTAGAACAAGTTTTAGAACGCTTACAGTTGGCGGGAATAACAGCCCAGAAGTCAAAATGTCAATGGTTACAAGAAAGTGTGACATATCTAGGACATCAAATAGATAAAAAAGGAATCCATCCAACGCGCGAACGTATCACAGCCATAAAGGATATGCCAGAACCCACAAATATTACCGAGCTTCGGTCATTTTTGGGATCTATTACATATTATGGTAGATTTATAAAAAACCTTCACACGATTTGTGCCCCATTACACAGATTATTACGCAAAGATACAAAATGGAAATGGACATCCGACGATAAAAAAATTTTTGAGACATTGAAAAACATATACTTTCTTCAAATGATACTTTGGTACATTATAATCCAGAACTACCATTATATGTATCGAGTGACGCGTCAAACAAAGGTGCAGGAGCTGTATTAGCACATAAATATCCTGATGAATCGTTGAGGCCCATTGCATATGCATCAAGAACATGGACTGACGTAGAGACTCGTTATAGCACAATAGATAAAGAAGCACTTGGTATAATATATGCGGTAACGAAATTCCATCAATATCTGTATGGCAGACATTTCTATCTATCAACTGATCATAAACCGCTAGAGCATATTTTTAGTGAGAAACGAGAAAGTCCAAAAGTTGCTAGTAACCGTTTGCTTCGATGGGCAATGATTCTGAACAGCTACAATTACACAATTAAATATACCCCAGGATCTAACAATGCTCCAGCTGACTTATTATCTCGATTACCACTTGATAATCAGTCTGAAAAGATTTCATCAGTAGAAGAAATGGGTTTTCCTGGGAGAGCTCATCTTTTGAATCTACGCTTACATCAATTACTACTGACATCCAGTGAACTAAAGATGTAAGAAAAATGAGAGCTTAACCAGCTTCTAATATTTCTGTCGATATAATATGAAAAATAAAAATGCAATTTTTTGAGGTGCAAGTGAAGTTTTATAAAAAAACTGACAATTCTATTATATTATTTTTTCAACTAACTGACAAATCATAAAAATCAAATTAACATTAAAACTATACACAAAGTGAACAAAAAGTGAACATAATGTAGGTATTTCTAACATCCTCCCACCGCATTTGTCATTTTCTTGACGGTCAAAATTTTCAAACTTCGTCATTAAATCTTCTTGGTGGTTGAACTTTTCTTCCACTTCTTGTGAAAATCTGTCTAGTCTCATGTTCTGGTTCTTCTTTCAATCTATGCTCTTTAAGTTTACTATGTTCTGGTTTTTCTTTCAGTCTAGGTTCGTTAAGTTTAACCTTTTCTCGTAAACCTGCAGTATCTTCTGCAGATGTCACTTCTAATGGGTACAATTTTTGTACTGGTCTAACAATGGTCCCAGTTGCAGTTCGCAGCTTCACAACACGTATCTTTTCGTCTTTTCCGGGATAGGTTTCTAATACAAGACCTAGCGGCCAATGTAGTCTCTTCTGTTCGGATCCAATTAGTACAACTTCTCCTTTTTGTATCGATTGAGTTTCTTTAGAATTTCGAATCATTATCAGCTGACTAAGATATTCTGATCTAAATCTTTTTTTTAAATCCTCTTTCAGTTTCAGTCTATACTTTAAGTGTCTATTCAGGGTACTGCTATCTACTTCATCCAAATCTTTTGTCTCCACTGTCTGAATGTCTTGTAGAAACATGGCTGGAGTAAGAGGTATCAAATCATTCTTGTCTTCGGACACATATGTGAGAGGTCTTGAATTTATAAGAGCTTCACATTCACATAAATTTGTCTGTAGCTCCTCATAGCTTAACGAAATTCTACCCAATGTTTTTCTTAATAACTGTTTGAGCAACCGTATCAAGCGCTCCCACCATCCTCCCCACCATGCTCCTGTAGGAGGATTGAATAGCCATGAAATTCTTTCAACGTTACTAAATTCATTAATTTTGTTCCATTCTAGGTTCTTGAATGCATTTTCACTTCCTACAAAATTTGTTCCATTATCACTGTAGATTATTTTTGGTCTTCCTCTTCTACTAATAAATTTTCGTAAAGCTTGCAAGAAACTATCTGTTGACAGGCTAGACACAAGCTCCAAATGAACTGATCTGTAAACCGCACATGTAAAAATACAGACCCATACCTTCACATTATTTCTGATAAATAGTGGACCAGTCAAATCCACACCGGTGACTTCAAATATCGCTGTATCTGCAATTCGATTTCTTGGTAGAGGTAAACTGGGCGTCTTATAATGTTTTATATCATGTCTTCTGCAAATCACACACTTGTGAATCACAGATTTAATTGTTTTTCTGCCTCGTACTATCCAAAATTTCTCTCTCAATACACATAGTAGACCCTGAGTACCAATATGACATAATTTCCTATGATGATGCTCAATCATTCTTTTGACCACAGGGTGATTAGATGGAAGAATCATTGGAAATCTGAAATAATTGGTATCTTCTCGCTCAGTAATTCTCGTTTTTAGTCTTAGTATGTCTTCATCATCTGTAAATGTTTGAAGAGATTGTAGAATGGGATCTTCTTTTTTATTTGGAAAAGATTCTTGTTGAATCATTCGGATAATGAGTTTCTCAGCTTTTTCAATTTCATCCAATGTCAGAGTAGTTTGCTTCATTTTGGTGTTGACTTCATCCAAAATTAAAACTTCATCTATTTTTATTTTCCCATTTTTCTTTTCTTTGCAGTTCTTAACAAATCTCAGTATCCATGCAACTAAATTTAAAATCTGCTGGTACTTTGAAAATCGAAAATAATACCAGTTTGAATTTTTCTTATTGTTGACTAAAGTTGAGGTGTTCTTTTTCTTCTCCTCAAAAATAATCTGTTCATTAACTTCAGTTTTTTCTTTTGGCCAATCATCTTTACTTTTTCTCAGCCATGTCGCACCTTTCCACCATTCTGATTCCAATAATTTCTTCGGCGAACAGCTTCTGGATGGTAAATCGGCTAAATTCAACTCTCCAGGGACAAAATACCAATCCTCAATTTTTGTTAAACTTCTTATCTCTTGAACTCTATTCGATACAAATGTTTTCCATTGATATTCTTGTCGTATCCAAAACAAAACGGTACTGGAATCAGACCAACAAAATACCGGAACATTTTGTATTTCAAGATTTTCTAAAACGCTAGAAAGCAGTCTTGCACCAATGGTAGCAGCCATAAGCTCTAAGCGAGGGATACTAATCTTTTTCAATGGAGCAACTCTGGATTTCGCTTGTATTAACTGTGTATTAATACCAGATGTAGGACTCTCTGATCGCAAAAATATAACAGCAGAATACGCATGTAAACTGGCATCAACAAACAAGTGAATTGTCCAAGTATCGTGTGTGGCTTCGGAGGAATTCAGTAACCATCTAGGAATCTTCAAGTTGATCAGTAGACTCAGTTCTTTTGCCCAATCCAGAAAAATTGCCTTTTGATCGTTTGGTATCTCGGAGTCCCATGGAATTTTTATTGACCACATTTTTTGTATCATGATCTTCGCAAACAAGGAACATGGTGATGTTACTCCTATTGAGTCAAAAATCTTATTCGCTAAAGATAAAACAGATCTCTTTGTCACTTTTTCAAAATTTATAGTTTTATAGTTTCAAACCAATCAAACGAGAGTTTTAAAGTGTCTTCAAATCGATTCCATTTCAGTCCCAAAACAGATGATACAAAATTTTCAGCAGGGATTTCTTCTTTTTTTAAAATCGTAGTTTCCCATCCACGTAGATCAAATTTTGCTTTGTCCATAACAGCTTTAGATTTAACAATGAATTCTGAACATTCTTCTTCAGTATTGAGGCTAGTGACACAGTTGTCAACATAGAAGCTCTTTTTCAATTTCAAAATCATCTCTTTCGAAAAACAAGAATTTCCATCAGAAATAGCATCAATTTCTTTGTCCAAATGGTGTTGAATAACAGCACCCAGATGAAACGGGCTACAAGTCAAACCAAAAACAACTCGTGCATGACGAAAGTAGATTATACCTGATTCATCGTACCAAAGAAATCGAAGGAAATCTCGATCAGATTTTGATATACTTATTTGGAGAAATGCTTGCTTGATATCGGAGATAACACCAATTTTTCCCAATCTGAACTTAAGCAAAATGGAGGGAATTATTTCTATTAAATTTGTTCCTTTTTCCAAACATTGATTTAGAGAGGGTTGATTTTTTTCATGAGCCGATGCATCAAAAACAGGTCTGAACTTAGTGGTGCTCTGTTGCTTTATAACAAGTCTATGCGGTAAATAATGACCAAAATTTGTAATTTCGTTTTCCGGTACTCTTTCAATTATACCTTCTCTTAACCATTCTTTAAAAACTTGGTCGCAGTCACTATAGTGTCCATCTTTTTCGAATTTGAGCATCAAATTTTCGAGACGTCTCTTTGCTATGGTAAAATTGCTCGGTAAAGAAGGGTGATTTTCAACCCAAGGCAAAACGACTTCATATCGGCCTTTGTCATTGATCTGGACAGTATCATTGAAATTTTTCATAACAGCTAACTCGGCTTCTTTTCTGGATTGTGTCTCAGTTGGATCAGTGATTCCTAACACATCTAAAGTCCATAGATTCGACACATTTTCATTTTGAGAGAAAATCGAGGTTGTCAACATCGAGGCAGTGCAAAGTAAGTCATTTGATCTAATATGAGCTTTTCCCATAAGAGACCATCCAAGCTGGCATTCAATTGCAACCAAACCACACTGTAGTGCGTGCCTTCTTCCAGTAACCAGTTTGGCAGCTACATCTGCACCAATCAGAACGTCAATGGGGCCAGGCTTTGTATCATTTATAAAAATACCAACATTTCTCAGTTCTGCTATCCATGGTCCGCTGGAAACGGATACAACGTTGCTGCATATGATGGATTGATCAAGAACTTGAAAAGTACAGGCAAATTTGTGGCTAAGGTTATGAAGCTCAATTCTGTATGATTTGTGCACTACAGTTTCAGATTCTGTTCCACCAAAAAGTGCATGAATCAAATTTTCTTCACCCAAAGGTTGTAGTTTCAGTTCTTCGGCGACAAATTTATTTATATAGGATCTCTGACTTCCAGTATCTATGATACATCTTATGTCTTTAGTTAATCCATCATTACCAATAATTTTTGCAACAAATGTCTGCAAAAATACTTCATTGTATGTCACATTAGAGTAGCTCTGTACTGTCGAATCAGTTTTAATTTCTTCAGTGACGGTTGTGCTAGTTTCAGCTTCATTTTGAGACGCGTGGATGCACAAAATTGTAGCATGCCGCTTCATGCATTTTTCGCATTTAATATTAACGTGACATCTCTGAGCTGAATGTCCATATCTAGTGCAGACGAAACAACGTCCATTTTCTGAAAGAATCTTTTTTCTTTTTTCGAAAGTAATTTCCAACGCAGTCTTACAATTGTCAGATGTGTGGTCAATACTTTTGCAAAACACACATTTGGCAGGTCTCTGGAAACTCCTTTTGTGGTTGATCAAACCGGTAGCCGTGGGTATCGTAGGTTCTGATATGTTTTCTCTCTTTTTTCGAATGTATTGGAAACCAGAAACAGCCAGACTGATCTTCTCTTCACTTTCAACTTCTCGGCGTAGAAAATCCATAAGTTTGTTAAGCTTGTTATCTTGAGATTTGATTGTAGATTCAGTGTCAAGGCTGGACAAACTTCGTTGCCACACTCTCAGGATATCTTCTGGTAAAGAAGATTCCACTAATGGGAATAGCATCGCTGCATATTTGTCTGACGTCACATCGAGGGTTTCAAGGGCTCTTAGCTGAGCTTCCAATTTATCATAAAGATTGGAAAGAGAAGGTTTACAATCTAAATTTCCCAATACTAATTGAAGGAGTTCTCTCACGTAGAATTCGACAAGTAGCTCATCTTTACCGTAGCGAGACTTCAAACTTTCCAAAGCCTTGTGATAGTTTTGCGCAGTTGCAGGATAACTTTCTACTATCTGACGAGCTCTCGATTTTGGAATTGTCGCTTGAAGCAAAAATTGGAATTTATCTTGAGGGTCTACGTTGTCGTCTTCATCGATGCGCTTGAATTGATTCCAAAATGGTAACCAGTCTCTCAATTCACCACCAAATTTTTTAAACTCAATTTTGGGGTATTTCAGGTTACTCTTCGTCTCGGATTTACTGCTTAAGCTACCTAAACGATCGGTAGCTAACAACTGATCAATTCTACAATTAATTGTATTAAACTTCGATAAATATGAATCGGCCAGTTCTATTTCACTATCAATGTCCTGTGGAGGACAATCTGAATCAATCATGTAATCAAGCATATTCTTATTCAGCTCATTCAACTTATCATTTTTCGAAAAAAGTGTACTGAAATTACCTTGAATAATGCTGATATCTGAATTTTTACTTTCCAAGTTTTTCACTATCTTGTTGAACAATTTGTCAAATGATACTCTATGTACCTCAAGCAGTTTCTGAACTTTTTCCATAGTCACGGTCGCCATAGAATGTAAGAAAAAATAGAGAGCTTAACCAGCTTCTAATATTTCTGTCGATATAATATGAAAAATAAAAATGCAATTTTTTGAGGTGCAAGTGAAGTTTTATAAAAAAACTGACAATTCTATTATATTATTTTTTCAACTAACTGACAAATCATAAAAATCAAATTAACATTAAAACTATACACAAAGTGAACAAAAAGTGAACATAATGTAGGTATTTCTAACAAAAGAGATTATCATCCAAGGATAGTACTCTCAGAGATGTTATCAAATACATTCGTTCTACTTGGCCTTTAAAAAAGCACTTATCAGACGAAATCATTCCCTACTACGAAAAACGAGATGAACTGTCTTTTGAAGAGGGGATAATTCTTTGGAAAGGAAGAATCTGTATACCAACGACATTGCAGAGACAAGTTCTAAGCATGCTTCATGATGGGCATCCTGGAGTTACCGCAATGCAATCCATGTCTAGATTGCATGTTTATTGGCCACATATTGATAATGATATTGAGATGTTTGTAAAACAGTGCACCTCTTGTCAGCAATCACGTCAAAATGAACGAAAAATGCCCTTATATCCGTGGGCAGCTCCACCAGAACAATGGTCAAGGATTCATATCGATTTTGCAGGGCCGTTTCAGGGAAAAATGTGGTTACTGGTGGTTGATGCATATACCAGGTGGCTGGAGGTAGTTCCTATGACTTCTACCGCATCATCAAATACTATTAAGGCATTATTAGAAATTTTCGCACGGTTTGGTCTACCAAAATTTATTGTATCAGATAATGGACCACAACTTACGTCTGACGAGTTTGAACTGTTCTGTAAACAAAAGAGTATTGTACATATTCGAGTAACGCCATATCACCCCCAATCAAATGGACTAGCTGAAAGAATGGTAAAGACATTCAAGGAAAGAATGAGCATTAAAGATGAACCAGATCAATTTTTACGCCTTCAGCAGTTTCTGTTTTCATACAGAAATACTGTACAGCGCTCTACAGGAAGAGCACCAAGTGAGTTAATGTTTGTGAAGACTCCTAGGTGCATATTTGATCAGTTAAAACCAGACATACAGAGAAATATGGAGAAAGAAAAATGGAATCAAATAATGAACCATGATAAAGGCACAAAATCTACACAATTTGTGGAAGATGAAACTGTCTAGATTAACAATCCGTTGACAAGAGGATCAGAGGCAGGTAACATTGTAAAACAAACTGGTCCTTACTCTTATATTGTGAATACAGAACTGGGTCACAAAAGAAAACATGCAGACCAGCTTCGACCTCATGCAATGGATTGGATACAGGAGGATCAAACAAAAGAAGCAATAATCAGTTTTCACTTGATGTTACAAACGATGAAGTTATGTCAACAAACGAGGAAATTTATCGTAAAACCGGAAGTTCATCACTGGATGAAACTGACCAAAATCTCGATCCACAAACCTGTGAAGAAAATAATCAATTTCAACCTTCTACCTCCGGAATGAATACATCAGTCGACAATACCGAAGGTACGACTCCTGTGAAACTCAAACCAGTCAGAAGAAATCCACCTCGAAAAATTGTATTGCCTTCAAGATATCAAGACTAGTTTTTTTTTTCTTTTCACGATTATTGAGTTGTTTTTTTTATTTTAGTATTTTAGAACATTGTTACATACCATTCATTATTGCACAAACGTGTTATTATATTTTTGATATTCTTTTTTGTTTAGGGGAGGGGTAATGTAGTAGAGTGACCTGAGAAAAACTAAATCAGTGTCAGGTTGACAGCTAGAATGTACTTTGTAAAAACCAGAAATAAAATATTTTTAAAGAACAAACTGTATATTACTACAGAGGTACCTTTATAGTTTTGGACAGTTTTAGACAGGACAAACCAAAAAAATATGAAAACAAACATGAAAAAGGGATTTTTAAAAGGTTCAGGTAAGTACCTATGAAGTGTTTCGAAAAGGGATGTTTTTGGCACATCGTACTTTCGTACATCGTGGAACAATCAAGATCCATTTTTCATAAGATAAGTCCTTTGAACTTTGAACGATACAATGAAAACGCGTAGACATCCTGTTATCAAAATTTTTTGCAGAATTGCGTTTTAACACGTCCCAACAAAAACTATAGACCAGCTGTAGGCAACACAGAATACACAAAGGTATTTCCCCATTCCAGGGATCTAATTTGTGTTGCGCCGATACTCCCCTTATTCTATAAGCGAGGCCTAGGTACTTACCGAAATACCACATTTTGCTTATCAAAATTTTCTTTGAATTTTTCGTCAAATGTCCGTCAACTTCGAGTTTTTTCCATTTTAGACTACAATGTGTATACAACACTCTAAACAATTTAGCGTAAATTGACCCTAATTAGAATGCAAATTAACTTGAAACATAAAAACCCATATTTATTATTGATTAGGATCTGATTAAATATTTATTCAACAAAAAATTTCGTTATATTTCTGAAGGAAAACAATAAATTTTTTACAGTTATGTTGAAGCCGTTAAGTTTAAACAAAATAAAATGCGTTAATTGTAAAACTAACAAATATTTTTCTACAAATTACGAAATTATTATCTTTGTTTAATATTTGAAGTAGGTACTTTCTTTTAGCTCAAAAAGACACGCCCAACAAGAATTTCGTTGGTGCCTTCTACTTACTTCCTTTTTAACAGACTTCTAAAAAAGTGTAAGGTTTTAAATTCATTATGTATGTATATATATATATTTTTTTTATATAACCATGATATAACTAAACAAAATCCATTTCAAGGTCCTCTTTTAATTTCCCTCATACTTCAAGGATATACCAAAGAAAATCCTTAGAATTTAATTATATTATTTAGTGATAGGGATATTATTAGGTTTATGACCATCCTAAAACAAGGTATGTAGTAGAGTAGATACCAAATTATTTTTTGACAAACCCATCTGATAAAGTCTATATCATCCCTACAGTTGAATGGCTAGTGGGAAGTTTTTTTATTTAGGAGACAATAATAATATTCAAGATATTGCAAGGATTTAATTAGTAATAAAGAATCTACTTCGTCAATGCTGGTGATGACAAAAACCATTTTTATTTAAAAGAAATCAGTGTTACAGAATACCCATCACGACTGATTTCGATTTGACTGCTCAAATAAAATGTTATTAAACATTTTTGTGGACTTTTGAATGCAGACTATTTTTAGTATTTTATTATAGAAAAAACCGTTTTTTCTGTTTGAAATAATTATGATTCTGGATAATGTTCAGTAAATAACAACTGTAAATCTTTTGTATTATTTGTCCATATTATATCTATAGCTAAATAACAAATAATTATCGTTTCTTCCAAGTGAATTTTCTTCTAGCACCCCATTGACCAGGTTTCTTTCTTTCCTTTGTACGATAGTCTCTTGTTAAAAGTCCAGCAAGTCTCATTCCTTCAATCATTTCTTCATCTACAAAGCTTCTCAAGCCCCAAGAGATTCCCCACCTTAAAGCTCCTGCTTGTGCAGATGGCCCACTTCCTTCAACATTACACTCAACATCAACTTTATTCAACATATTGGTGAAAAGTAAAGGAAATAATATCTGTTCTCTTTGTTGGTTATCTTTGAAATAGGAAATTTCTTGACCATTTATAGAAACTTTACCTGTACCTGGCATTTTAACAGTAACATCACCTCTAGCTCTTTTTCTTAAACATTCATAAACAGTGACATACTGTCTCCCATCAGAATCAACTCTTACTTTTGGTGCCTCAAATGTTTTTACTTTATTAATAAGAGGTTTCATATAGTTGAAAATAAAATCTTTGACTTTGTATGAATAAGGCATTGCAGTCAATCTTTCAAAACAGCTAATAAAATATTCATAATCTTTATCACCTAGTGTTTCTACCAATTTTGATTCTAAGGATCCTTTATCAACCCACTGATATCCAGAAATATTTAAAGTTAGATTTGGATCAGGTTCCAGTCTTTTCCTAATCATAGTATCTTCTAACTTAATCAATTCATTTATGTGGTGTGCTACGTCATGTAGGACTTGATAATAATTTGGTTTTCCAGTGTAAAATAAAAAATGATGAGGCCTTCCTGTCTCATCAAATTCTGCAGCTTTTTTCTCTGGAAAAATTTCATCTGGTGGTTTCATATGTGGTCGAGCTTTCTTTTCAAACAAGCCCGATGGAAATAAGTATTCAATAGCATTATCTATGTCTTCTTGTGTGAAATTTTCTGGATCTTCACCCATCATATTCGCTAAATATCTTTTACCAATAGCAAACTCTTCATTTTCCCTTTTCATAAAGGCATCGTGTTCTCGAGCTCTTTCTAAATAAGCCTTCATAGCCTTACTAATAGGTTTCTTAGATTTATTAACTTCCACTATTTCTGTACAATAATGTTGGATTCCAGTTAAGGCCCATATATTCTTTTGGAAGTTCACTGATCTTAATGGATCAGTTAAGCGACACAACTTGGATACAAACATATTTTCAGGTAAACTAAACTGTATACTCTTGTCTGGCTCAATCCAATCCAAAATTCAAATTAACATTTCAAAATTTCAATGCGTAACATAACCTAGTCTAAGCTTCTTCTTTCTTTGCTTTGACTTTGGATGAGCTGTAATACCACAGATATTAATAAAATCTAGTGGTGAGTAGAAGCCAAGGGCATTACTTGTAGAAAACTCTAAAATTTCTATACTGGTGGATAATAGTGATATTAAATGTTGCCAATATCATAATTTTGAAAAAAACTACACATTTTCGATATGGACTGCTTATAACAACTAGTAGACTGAAAGCTGGACTACCTTTTCATGTCCTGATGCCCCCACATGCCCCCTTTTTTCACTGATAACATTGATGATATCAATGCAATGTAGATTATAGGCACCGCAGCTTGGATCGGGGCAGCAGGTGAACTGTGGACAGGATCTGGAAGTGAGGAAGTGCAAGAACTGGAAAAGGAAGAAGTTAAATATTGAAAAATGGATATTTTATATTACTGGGATTAGAAGGCGCCTATAAAGTGCTTTTACTGCCGAGGGGCTAGCTATAAAATATAACTCAGTAGAGTGTTGCACTGTTGCATAGCACTGGAGTGACACTGAACTGCTCTGCGTTACATTCGCACTACAATGAAGAAAAAAGCGCTTCACTTCAACACTGTCACAAAGCTGTCAAGTTGTCACTAGTGTACAGTCGGTACACTAGTGCAGAATGGTGCAGGAAGTTCACAAATAAAAAACAAACCTATGATATCACTAAAAATTGAAAATATTGCACTGCAGGCACAGAAATAAATAAAGACTGTAGGTAAGTTTATTCAGTGAAGAAAATAAAAAATAATGGTATTTCGCGAAATACATTGTGTCAACTCCAAAATGAATACTACATCTCACTTTGATCCTTCTAAGGATAATACAATCCGAGATTTTGGACATCAAATTCTTCATAAATCTTGCAGATGGACAAAGGTGGAGTTTTCCGCGAACTTTAGAAGATTTGACTATTTTACTCGTTACGCGTTTTTATCTATTTAAAACCAAAATCGACAGTACCTACCTAAATTGCAAATATTTCTCTCTTCTGAATTATAGACAAAATGTAATAACGGTAAAAAGATGGATTTATTACTAAATACACCCTAAGCCGACGATATAAATAATCATAAGAAATAAATTCACAGTGTACTTCTAAGTTATTTATCTTTTCAACGATAGCTGTAAGAAATCGGTCAATTTGCCGGGTTGGTGACTGCACTTTAAACTAAACCATTGATTTTTCGTACTCTCGGAAACGCATGTGTAATGCCCTCTCAACTGAAATTTCTTTTTATTGTATATTCTATGACTCACTAGTTACCGCAAGTGCAATCTTAATTAAAAGTAAAAATGGACGTTATTTTAGATAGACCTAAACCAAGTATGGCAGATAGAAAAGCTGAATTAGAACGTAAGAAAGCAAAATTGCAAGCTCTAAGGGAAGAAAAAGATCGGCGGAGACGTGAAAAGGAACTGAAAGAAGTTGAAGAGGCTACTAATAGGACTATATTGGGTGGAGGTGGTGATAGAAAAGAGTTGGATGATCTACTTCGAGAAGTTGGTGTAGCTCCAGTATCTGAAGTATTCTCTAGTATTTCCAGTGCTAATTCACTTACTCCAGAGCCCAGTAGAAATCATACACCTGACACTTCCTTACAACCACATAGTTCACCAAATAAGTGAGTACTTTTTATTTTCTTTTCTTTCTCTCACATCAATTAATTAAATGAACATAGTTTATAAGATAATAGATACAGTTATATTCATTTATTTTTCAATTCTAGTATATCAACTGTGAAGAAAAAAACTCCCCAGCTAACAGTTGTTCCAGTTCAAACTACAAACATTCCTCCTAAGGAAATAGTTCTTTATACAAAGCAAACCCAGACGACAACGACTGGACATGATGTTAGAGATGGTGAGTTGAAAAATTTTAAAATTGTAACATTCCTAGTATATGTAGGTCCCTTAAAAAATATTATCTAGGGAAACTTTGTAGATACAGGGATTCAATATTATATTAGAATATATAAATAGATAATGACTATAGAATATCTTCCTCTATATATAATTATAGTATACAGTATGTTCCTGTCGTACAATATATTCTGATTGTTTGTTTTAAAATTCTGAAAGATTAATTCCTGTCTTGAATGTATTTTCCATGTAGGTAACTATCATGTTGCATTTCAACATCTTGATTTAGTTCAAGCTATATAATAAAATCTATTGTTAACTAATTAATAAAATATAAAGATAAAAACCCTCAAAGAAAGGTCTTGGGAGACTAGTAGTTCCTTTATTATATGCAATTTCTAAACACAAAGGACTATGCTTCCAGCTTATAGAAAATAAAAGACCACTCAAATGCGGATATTTTGATACCAACTTATTCGTCTTGAAAAATAGAACATTTGATAACATTGCGCCAATGTTGTAATTTAATTAATAAACCCACAAAATCAGTTTATTTGCCAGAAATTTTCGATTCAATTACATAATCTAACCATTTAATAGGACACCACCTGCTGCGGTGAAACAGAGTCGGACTTGTGAATATAGTTGTACATACGATTCGTCGAAACAAAATAATAGGATTATATTTTTCAGTTATAAAGATATGATAGCTAATAGATTGCAAATATTTATACCTGACAGATCACCAACAGGTAATGGGAGTATGAAAGAAAAGGGCGTATCCATCTAATTGTAGACTAACAAGTTTTATCTACAAAAGACCAGTTTTAATAAATAATCGCCCTGTGTGCTAGAAGTGTGTGTATTCAATTTAGAGATTATTTAAAGTCAAGTATTTAAAAACTAAGAAAATGCAATGTTACGTTTGTGAACATAGAGTTCGTCCTAGAGGATTTCGGCGTTGTGAGGAATTAAACGATCTTCCAGAGGGATTTCAGAACGCCACCCGCCATCGTAGAGGGAATAATAATTTACATCAAAGAAATATTGAGAATGGTGAGGTTATTCATATTAATTGTTATAGACAGGTTATGGCCGACATTAAAAGGGATAATGTAGGAAATGATGAGACTTCTTGTGTGTTTAATTGTGTACCGCAAAGACGCAATATCTGTTTTGTTTGCGATGGTAATAGAAATCTCCAGACAATTTCTTTAGAAGCCAGGATAGATATATATATATATATTTAAAAAAAGAAATATTAAAATTAACTCACAAAATTAGGTCGGTTCAACCTTGTCTGGTTTTATTTATTCATTTCTTATCTCCTTACTTGGTGGAACCAGGTGGAATCTGTAATACAGGTTTGTTTACTTATTTTCTCTCTGTCTTACTCGTACAATCTCCGTAAGCGATTTTAAAAATAATATCATTAATTGTGAGTTAATTATAAAAGTCACAACATTGGCGCAATGTTATCAAATGCTCTATTTTTCAAGACGAATAAGTTGGTATAAAAATATCCGCATTTGAGTGGTCTTTTATTTTCCATAAGACGGAAGCCTAGTCCTTTGGGAGGAAAATATTCTGATCATTTTTAATATGCTTTATATTATGTAGACAAATTGAGTTGAGTCCATTGGTTGTGATGTGATGGTTAATAACTTTGGTTCATAACAATACCTAATAGAGTTTGGGCTTTTTGTTTAAATTATTGGATTTAATTTGTTTGTTGTACTTTTTTTACTAAAAATGTATCTGGTAAAATCCTATATAGTATGTATAAATAGTTTTTAGTCTTGAATCTAGACAGATATAATTTTCTATAGTAACAATTTGCTTGATAAATGTGTTAAAAACTGATTTTGTTTTTTTTGCTGCAAAAGATTTTGGATATTGGAAAAAGTCTTGTGAGTATATAGTAGGCAGTTTTTAGTTCATTTCTCAAGTTTATATCAGTTCAAACTGTTGATGCAGTAATTTTCATTCCCACTTTGAAGACTATAAACAATTTTATATAGTACATGGCCATCATTTCACAAATTTTATTAATTTCATTATTTTTATTCTTCTTGATAAGAAAATGTTAGTAGAACAGTATTTTTGTGCAACTTGTTGTCTAACATCCTATCTCCTTTTAGATATATGTCATTAGTAGTTTTAGTTTAAATTTCTTACCATACTTTTTGCTTTAAAAGGTTTTCATAAATATGTTAAACAAATATGTATCTTTACAATTTAAATACTCCATCTTTATACAATCCTACAAAATTAATTAACAGACAATTGAATGGTTTCATCTTTGAAGATAACAATATTCAGCTTATGCATCCATAGAACTGAAGGGATTTTTCTTTCATTATTATTTGAGCCTAGAGCTTCATGTAATTGGAAATTGTGATTACACACATTATCACTATGTTGTATGTATCTTTATAATAGTAAAGTTGGTGTCTTTAATATCCCTTACAGGAAGTCACAAAGCATTTGAGAACCAACAGTTTTCAGACAAAGCATTCACTGTTGGAATAATATTTTCTTGTCTATGTTGAAATGTCTGGGATACTATAAGTACAAGCATATGATAACTGTACTCCATTTTAGACAAAATTCTTTGTTTTGACACAAAAATTGCCTTGTTTTCTTGTGAATGCCATTTAGTTGTCTGTTATGAGCAATTAAATTGCTAGAGAAATATAATGCGTCAGATTTTCACTAATAATAAAAAAAAAATTAGAAGTGATGTTGTTATATTCTAAATGCTAACAAGGATCTTCATGTTCTTCTTCCCCGCTTAAAGGCTACATGGAGGACTGGTGGAGGCCAAGGAAAGGTATGGTGTGCACGTCATTTTTTTACCAACAAAGTTTTTCTAATGTACACTGTTCCTATGATCCTTAAATTCAACTTTATTATTAATGTTACATTGTAAACATATTTTGAATAAAAAAACCATTTCTAACTTCTTTACGTAAAGTGAACTATAGGTATGGAAAGGGGTATTTTCCCATCATTTGATTTCAGACAAGCTGCTTAAAATTAATATCTGATGGACCAAAAAATCGAACATTGATTATATTAATCAGTGATATAGGAAACCAAGGAAAACATCTACTTGACACCAAACATTCATTAACACCTAAGAAAGAACTAGAATTACTACATATTTGTGATAAGAATTTGAAATTAGAAAGACACTTACCATATGAAGTTGTCAATGAACAGATAAATCTAGAGAGCTCTCCACTATTAAGCTTTCTTAAGCAAAACTTGTAAAGATCAGCAGGTATAGATTTCCTTGGTTTCCTATATTATTACACAGTTATAGTGATCTTAAATGGGAAAAAGTATATCCAGGATATCCCCATAGAGCTATAATAGGCTTTAATATTTTTAATATATCTTTTTCCTTTTTCTAATCATATTATATAAAGTCAATCACAAGATAGGTCACTAATAATTGGACTTGCCAAAATATTAAACCTCAAGTATGCATCACATAAAATGTAACTTGTGTCATTCTGATGAAAATATGTCCATATCCAAATATTTATCAATATTTTAGAATTTTCATAATTTTTTT
>CAJUYH010004569.1:0-26659 GCA_910591685.1 Galerucella tenella
ATTTTCCAATATTTAATATTGCAGCAGAAAAAGAAAATACTTTATTTTTCTGCTCTCGTTTGTGCAATACCAATTTCAAGAAAAACAACTGAATAAATGATCATTTCTGTAGTATATGAGATATCAAAAACTCCAAGAAAGGCAGTCAGCCAGCGAAGAATGACCAGTAGGGTTCAATAATAAGATCAATTTTTCACTCCCTATTTCTCCCACACTTCTGGTAAACGTGTTTCTAATACAAATTGATGGCTCGAAACTTGTTACGTCTTCCAAGGCCTTTTGTTTGGCATTTTCTCTCCCGTTGCGGATAAAATACGTGTAGAAAAGATTAATAACTTTGCCGATATTACCCAACAATATGTTTTATTGTGATTTTCAAGTTATACGATGCTATTATATTTATAGGTTTGTTCCATACGAATTTTGATCCACTGGAACATCACACATTTGTATTTATTCCTTGAATTCACAGTATATGGAGTTGGAAAATATTTTTTTTATTGGTGAACCATTTTACAGCACGCCTCAGCGTGTTTAATCAAACTTTAAAACACGAGCGTGTTTTAAAGTTACCGTGGCAATATCAACAACTCGAGAAACGAAGTCTAAATCATGGCTATATGACAATTTTTTTATTATTGATCTGACAGGAGTAGTTTGTAACGTCAAAACTTTTATTCGAACAATATTTAACAATGTCAAATTTATAAATTGAAATGGAAAGTGCCGTTGGTATTGTTTGAAATATTAATATTTGGATTTTTCTAATCTTAGGAAATGGTATTTAAATTAATACTATTGACATTCACAGAACTCAATAAGGTTGAACTTCCATAAAAAATACAAATTAGTTTATGCTTTTTTCATTTCCATGACAACGCAAGGTATACATCATATTCATCACGAATTCAACCATTTTACATTTAGTTCTTATTTCCATCTATGATTTCCATTTCTTGTTGTTGTAGTAGTTATTTATAGACCAATAACCAATATTTATAATTTCAAAGTGCACCAATAAAAAAAATAGCGTAAAGTATCCGTGGATAACTGGTCTTTAAAACGCTCTATTTCGCGCGTGTTTTAAAGACCTTAATATCCACTTGTACTTTAATATACTATAGTTCGATGGAGATAAATTTGAATACTGGAAAAAATACACGTCAAACCTATTTTCCACTTATTGAACCATTTATTTATTCAAAGCTACCTAACTTTGTGGCCCATTCACTAAATTGAACGGTTTTGTGGGAGGCAATGTTAAAAAGAAGGAACATTTGTGGCACAGATTTTAAGGAGCTCTGCTAAACTTCTTAATAACATGCTTCAATGATGTAGAAGGTTCGTATTAAGGTAAATTACAAATTCTCACCATTCGAGACTTTAGATAACAATTTCAGAAACGAAGCAAGTAATTTGTTCGTAAGCGAAGTTGATAAACACGAACAAGACTTGTAATTAATAAAATACAATTTTACTGGTATAGTGCATGCATACGAGTACGAATGCAAATAGAGCTGACCTAGTTTACTTTCACAGTAAAAGAAAACTAGGTTCAATTTTTTCGGAATATTATGCAGTATGTTGAAGAAGCTTCCGATCACAAATTTTTGTTGCGGATCTGTTTTTCTACTGTATTAGCTACGAGAAATTATTTCTTCATTTGATAAATATGTTTTTCTTGCTCTCTAAGAGAACTTTTTTATCAACTTCCAAAAATGCAGCAATTATGGTTGGCCATTTGGGCCATTATCGTCTAGTTGCGTTTTATGATAAGTCAGGCAATTGTCAGTGAAAACCGACTTTAGGAACAATGTTTCATTGTATGTAACAAAATGGAACAAGGAATTTCCATAAACTCACTAGACATACATATGCCGAATTATTATCTCAGATAAAACGTACCGAACTTTTATAACTCTATAAATATAAATTAATCCACATCCATTTGGTAACAATTTTGTAATCTGATTACAGAAAGCTATTCAGCTTGCGAAAGTTCGTTAAGTTTCCTATATTTCATCTAATTAAACGTAAATTAATCTACTTGTAAAGAGGTTAAAGTAAGCTTTCAGAGCATGCAGATTGATGTTTTAACACCGTGTTTGTTCATTATCCTTTATCCCCAATTTACAAGAGTTTCCGAATTTTCAGAAAATATCAAGGGTTTGATCCTTAATACCCCTCATTCCACAAAATTTTAATAATGTTATATCAGTGAGTTGTTTCAACTTTCGATACAAGAGTATGTTCAGTTTTTTATTTTGAAAGAATATCGTAATGTGAATGATTCTCTTCTTAACAGACCAGTGGAAATTTGTGCATTTTCCTACTGTCAAATGTGGTATATAGGGCATTGCCATTTTCTCCGAAACTGGAAATTGTGTGGATATTATGTCTACATTTCACGAGGACGTAGTGTTAAAGATAAATTTCCCTAAACCACTCCAATTTTCGTTAATCTGATGAATATCTCAAACAATGTTTCTATTGAACTTCTCTATCGCATAGAGACAAGAGGATAATATTCTCGTTAAAGTAAGGAAGCATCAAAAAAACTGACCAGAATAATTATTTTTACAGTGGCGTAGCTTCTAGACGGGAACACAATGTATGTATCCCTCCTGTATGCGTCTGGTTAGATGAAAGACATGACTCACGTCCATTAAAAGTTTCTAATCTATGTTATTTTTTTGCAAAGTATAACCAATTATAAAATGATGGGGAAAGTGTTTTCTCATCGACATAAAAAAAAACTTCCACATGTCTGAATCGGTTTCCAAAAATGTAGACTCCATGCATAGATATCTTCAGGAAGTTCCTTGTGTCATTATTTATTATTTTTCTCTTATATTTTGGGAATCAAACCACAATAATGTTTTTTATTTTTTTATTTCGCATAGAGTATTATAGGTAGATTCGCGAATTAAATAGCAGAAACACTTCCAATTTTTCGATTGGCAACCAGACGGCGTTATGTCATACACAGCTCTATAATAGTAATTTACGTCACAAGACCGGAAAGTAGTGATTTTCAGGTCGTGACTAGCGGCGAGTTCTGGGAGCTTGGTGAGACCTGAAAAACACAAATTTTCGGTTGCGTGACGTACAATATTTTTTTCAAGACAGACACTTCGATATACATTTAATTCTTCATTTTACTTTTTTTAACAAAGTGGTTAACAAAACTAAAACCAGGTAAAATAATAAGTTTGACATAAACGACAAATTAAAAATCAACGAACTGTCATCACTCGACAATATATCGAAACGTTGTTACCATAGTAACGAAATCAAGGTTCGGAGTCAGGGACCGGAAAAAGATTTTTCCTACTAGCGTGCGGAAAAGTCCACTTTTCCGCACTCATTTTAGTGCGGAAAGTGTCACTTATCCGCACTAGTGCGGAAAAGTAAATTTGTCAAGTTTTTGGGGAGTATACTGAACTTTGAATATTTCAAATATATATTTGTATGGTTGTAGTTTACCAAATGACTGAAAAATGAAGAAATTCCTTAAAATTCTGCTATAATTTTTAATAAAAAGAAACGTATGTATTTTTATGTCATACTAGTTCATTATTGTGTTTTTATTGCTTAGTTACCAACTATCTACTGTCGTACTTTATGGCCCGCGCGGGCATAAAGAGAAATAATTTTTGTTCAACTTATTTAATAACCATGTCGTAAGCTTCTTTAGACTTTTTTGGCAACAGATTTACAGTTGCTTTCTTTGCTTTTTCAATAATTTCGTCAGGAATTCCAGAATCTTCGTTCATTTTGACTTCTAACTTTGACACATATAATAGTTATTTATGTAACTAGTGTGTAAAGTAGCCTTTTTTTTGACGAATGTGAATATTGTCGCATGAGCCGCAGGCGAATGCGAAAATCACATGAGTCTTTACACACGAATTGCATACAATATTTTTTCTACTAGCGAATATTTAATTGAAATACAAAAATTTAATAGTAATTTTCTTCACGCATTAGTGCGTAAAGAAACATAATTTACGCACTAGTGCGTAAAGTAAGTTAAATTTTTCTTTAGAAGAGTCTTTTTATAATAATCTAAAATAACATCATAGTTTTCTAAAAATATTCAATTCCTAAATATAAAATACAATTGCTTACTCTAGGTATAGTCGGAAGATCTCAATTTAAATTTTAAATGTCAGATTCAATTCACAAAGAAATGTCAGTCACTCACCGCCAACTTATACCTATTTACCGTATTATTTCCAGTACTCAATAATCATTTAACAATAATTATTAGGTTACTTTACCGAATTCTATAGGTTTCTATCTCCAATTTATGAAAAAAACTTAGATTTAATATCCGTTTATTATACCTATATTTTTATAAGACTAGATATCTATAACCACATACATATTGGAATTTTTTCTTTACGCACTAGTGCGTAAAGTAAAACTCTTTACGCACTAGTGCGTAAAATAAAGTTTTACGCACTCGAAAATGTGTCTAAAGTACGTACTTTACACACGGTAGTAGAAAAAATTTATTGTGATATTATGATATTTACGTTTGTCAACATTCTCCTATTAATTCAAATCGGATTTTTTAAAACACTGATTTGTATTGAAATTGGATTGCAATAACGAACTAGTATGACATAAGAGTTTGTATGCACCGCAGGCATAAACAGATGTGTATACCCTCGGGTGACTTACAAACCCTCGGGCCAGAGGCATTCGGCTTCCTAAGACGTCGCCCTCAGGGCATAAACATCTATTTATACCCTTGGTACATAAATAACTATTATTGCCCTGGTATAAGACTCATCAAATGAATATCAAATGATAATAATTAACTTGTTGATATGTATTTAATAATAAATATTTCTTCATATTAACTTTTGGGTTCTTTTCCTCATGCTAGTAGAAAAATAGTGTACCTAACACGTGCGTGAAGTGACTTTTCCGCACGCGATTGCTGGCCGAACTCCGCTTATGCAATAGCGTGTGGAAAAGTATCACTTTCCGCACTAGTTAGGTAAACTACTATTGCCGGTCCCTAACGTCAATTTTCCGGTCTTCATTGGCAAAACGTTATTTTCTGGACGAAAAATTGTCCAGAATGTGTATACTTTCCGGCCGGTCTTGAAAAAATGATTTTTTCTGAAAAATGTCAAAACAAATGCTATAACTCTATCTAGTTTACAAACAAATAAGAAAGATGACTTATTAAGCTTCCAAAACCGCGAACTGATATCTCTTGATGGCTCACCCAGTATAATTTGTTAGAGAAATTTATGTTGCTCAAATTGATCTGAAAATGTAATAACAAGTGAAAACCCATTACAAATAGTGATTTTCCTAACAAGTGCGGAAAGTGATACTTTCCCGCACGCGACTGCAGTTGACCCGAACGACGCGTAGCGCACTAGTGCGGGAAAGTGGGTTAAAACGCACGGTCGTAGAAAAAATATTTATTGATTACATAATTTCAATACTCAGAAGTTTTTGAAACACGCCCAGCTACACATTATATGGATAAATATGAAAGATAGAATCCAGGGTATTTTGTTTGCTGAAATTGAAGCCAGTGTTAATTCCGACTGGATTCCTGCATACCAAATCGAATGATGGTGAGCATTTTGAGCATATAAAATGATCAAGTACAGGGTGCGTTTTGTGAATCTGACATAACTAGAAGACGATAACAGAAATGAAACGGTGACTTGCCAAAATATCCTAGAATTATTGGCCTCCGATGCGTTGAGAATTCAGCTAAAACGTTATTTCAAATATCAAGATTTACGCTCTGGGGGTGTGTACATTGTTTCAATAAATCAATGTGGATGTTCGCTATGATGGAAGTACTTCAAATATCTTATAATTCAAATGGTAGACATCAAATGTCATTTTTGTCACAAAACCACTTTTTGTTGGCCACACTGACCTTAGATTGAACTCCTCTATTAAGAGATATGTTGTGAGAATTCCAATTATATGTATATTGTGATTGATAGATTGCACCACCCAGCGAAAAATTATGGACTCGAAAACATTTTCAATTGTTTTTTTTATGGCCGAGTTCGACATGAGAATATTATCCTCAAATTCTAAGATAAATGTTTTCCGAGATACGGTATATACGTTGTAATTGAATATTTCCAGCTTTTGTTCAAAGCATCGCTTGATATGCGACCACCAACACAAAATCTCCTCCAAATGATATTTTAAAATTGAGTCACTACAAAATATTACAGTCACGACACCCGAAACCTTATCGCTGTTGTTTAATGACTCCATATTGGAAAATATCGTTTGGTTTTCAAGCAACAATGTCTAAAGTTTTCCTTGAAGCAAAAATCAATATCTGATTATTCTTTGACGCTTGCTAAAAATAATGAGTTACCATATATCTCTACTGGAGGCGAAAATATTTGCATCTTGAAAGTAGGAACTGGTGAACAAGATTAAAGAGTCCCGGCATCCAGAATATATATACATCAGTATCACCAAGTCAATGTTACTATGTTACGGTGAACAAAAGAGTGGATAACGTAATAAATGGAAGTTAAGTTTAAGACACAAAACATATAGGGCGGCTCTAGTCATGTCAAATGGGAACAATATTTAACACATGACGGTTGAGAAAATACTTAGTTTATAATTTACTTACTTTGAATATAACAGTTTTATATTTCTCTTTGTTACTGAATGGTATATTGTGTCACATAAGCAGAGCATGAGCTTTAGCAGCCCAGGACTCTTAGATGCACGAGCAAGCTCAGCGAAGCCTGGAGCTGTTGATGGTCAAGGGCTTGTAAGCGTTTCCTGCATGTGTGACACACAATTGTTTATACACCAAGGTCACATATTATAAAGAGAACAGATACAAATCCCGGTAAAACATCAAACGATTTTCAGCTCCGTCCTCAATGACCTTGGACCTTTAACTCGGTATGGCCGCGATGTTGCCAGTTTAAAATATTTTCTGAATTTCTTACCAAACTGTTGACTCGGGAACAAGGACAATTTCTAGTGCCGGATCTAGTTTTTTTGGAAGTTTCCACTGAATCTTTGAAACTGCGCCATGAATTGAAACAATAATCCTAATTGAAAATATGCCTATTTATGTATTTATTAAATACCTATATGTACATTCCTGATTTGTTATAAATAGTCATTACTCTTGGGATATTAATTAATAAATACATTTTTAGATAACATAAATAATTACAAAAATCAACCAAATTTTGAAGTACAAATAATTCTTAATTTATCCATTATCAAAGGGAATACAATATACACCTATGCAAGGGAGAATTTTCATAATGATTTGTAGCATAAAAGTTACTATCAAAATAATTTCTTTTATCATAGGCCGGGATATTGAATTCAATACTCTCATCCCTTGGAAATCGAAAGAACTTTATGTTTCTTTCCGAATGAAATTTATTTGGACAGTCTCTGTATAAACAATACACTCCGCCGTGATGTTTATCCATTTTATAAGAATAATAATCAATACCACTATCGATTATTCAAATGACACAATTAATATCGCCGATTGAACACCTTCGAACAATGAAGCAAACAAAAATGGCGTTATGAATTTTGAGCACAGATTACAAGTGATTTTGGATGTGGTTTGTGGAAAAAGTATATATTTATGGTATGATTTTTATACATTATAATTTTTTTTAAATTGTATAATTCTTTAAATGATAATAAAATTGATTTAAAACAAGTAAATATCGAATATTTGTATCTGTATAACTATCACACTTAAAAAAATGCTTATAAAATATTTGACCTATGATCGTAAATTGCAGGAAATATTATGCAAATAGACAACCCTGTTGACAAATTTCGCGATGCAGCCCGAACGGAGTCGACATAAGACGATGGGCATTTAAATGGGTATGTCCACCCATCTCTCTCTCATTTTACTGTTCTTTGTCAAGCTTTCGTATCTGTTCTCTTTATAATCTGTGCCAAGGTGGTGAAGACTATTATTATTGACCGAGCACCAAGATTATTTAGCAAAGGGCTTTGCCTAGAGCGGAATAAGGTGCGAGGTTTATAAAGGTCTTCAGCATCATGGTGTATATACAATTTTTTTCACTACTAGCCTCATTTAAGACAAACATTGGAAATAATTCACAAACGCACCACGAGAAGCGCTCACTCCGTCGTCTGACTGACAAGTACACTGTCAGTTTTCGATATATCATGAACGTACTCGTTATGTCATCAGTCATTTTCAATTGAGCACTTATTTCAAACTAATGTCATTTTTATGCAAATAATTTTATCTTGATAGGTTATTTCAAGCAGCAATTATGATGAAGACAATCTCCTGGGTATACAAAACTATGTTGCTCAAGTTTTTGTTGAACTACCATCCCTGAATTCTCTAGATATTTCAATTTGTTCATTATTGACCTAGGTTGATGATAGAATAGTATATTATAGTATAATTGGATATTGAGGTCTTTAAAATACGAGCGATTTTTCGAGCACGACTGCGAAGCCGGAGTGCTCAAAATGGAGCAAGTGCTTTAAAGACTGTGGGCAAGGATTCGATGGCTTGGGAAGGAATTATATTATTTTAAGTGGACTGTATTTCATTTTTCTTACTTCTCTCCTTTGCTCTCAGGTCCCTCGCAGAAAACCTTCGTTGTTATAAACTTTATTGTTTAAGTACGATGGGTAATTAAACGCTTTTTTCATAAATTTACGATTATATTGACAATTCGTATATAAAAGTCTGTTAAGAATTATCTTGAATTCTCAACAGACTAGTTATCCACGAATACTTTACGCTATTTTTTTTATTGGTGCACTTTGTAATTATAAAAACTGGTATCTATCAGTATCTATCACTACTACAACAACAAAAAATGGAAATAAGAACTAATAACGTAAAATGGTTGAATTGCGTTGTCATGGAAATGAGGAAAACATAAACCAATTTGCATTTTGATGGAAGTTCAACATCATTGAGTTCTGAGAATGTTAACAGTATTAATTTAAATACCATTTCCTTCGATTTGAAAAATCGAAATGTTAACATCTCAAACAATACCAACTGTACTTTCCATTTTCATTTATAAAATTGAGATTATTAAAAATTGTTCGAATGAAGGTTTTGACGTTACAAAGTACTCCTGTCAGATCAATAATAAAATAATTGTCATTTTTAGACTCCGTTTCTCGAGTTGTTGATGTTGCCATGGTAACTTTAAAAAACGCGCGTGTTTTAAAGTTCAATTCAAACACGCCGAGGCGCGCTATAAACAGGTAAAATGGTTCACCAATAAAAAAAAACTATTAACCACTAAGGAGAAATTCAACTTCTCAGTTGGCTAAAAGAAGCAATAAGTGTCAACTTCACAGCAAGTAGTGAAAAAACATCATTAATCCTACTAATAATTCATTTAATGAACAATTATTATCTATTTACTGAAATTCTGTCTCTATCTGCAATAATTATTCATTTTAAAAGTTATTGTTATTTAAAATGTACGTTCCACAATGAAATGAAGTGTTATGAACTGAAGTGACATGCTGATAGAGATTTAACACTAACAGTAACAATTAAAAATAATCTGTCGCTGTAAATTTTATTGCCGTTTGTCAGTTTTCAAATACCAGTCATACTGCAGTATTCATATAAATAATTATCCTCTATTGCAAAATGTACCAATATACAATAGACGACAACAATATTTGATGTGCATTGCAGTTAGTTTGATTGAAAACGATTGAATGAAAATTATCGGAAGTAATTACACAAGTGCATCAAGTGTAATTCGGTAGAATATTTCTCGAGAAGAAGAAATAAGAGTATTATATTTTTGGGTTTAATTGCGGTCACTTTTCCTTAAATAGAACTTAAGGAATCTTGTTCAAATCGCGACATTTCAACGAAATTTTAAATTTGGCATATGTCACAATGACGTATAATAGCGATTTTAACACTCGTTACTATAGTTACGGATCCACAGGGAAATGGCATCTTTTCGATAGTTAGCGGCTTCTTATTGCGATAAGATCCCGCTTCATATGGGATTTTTAATACAGGAGCGTAATATTCGGAATAATTGACAATGATTGCTGGTGATGACGAAAACTTTAACTGAGTGATCAATAGAAATATATATATAATATATATATGACTATACATTGCCATGGGAATTGTAGTCACACCCACAAGTGGGTGTCTTGTCGATCCATTTAACATGGGGGATCAGTCCATTGTAGTATTTTTCCTATTCCTAGATATTGTGATGTGACTTAGTTTTTTCTACGAGTTTACGCCACAACTGTCTATCTTTTACTCTATGTTTCGCTTCCTTCACATTCATGATATTTAAATCCGCGTTTACTTGGTCTTCCCATCTTGTTTTAGGTCTTCCCCTAGCTCTGTCTCCAACTGGTGTCCATTCTGTTATTTTTCTCAGTGTTTGATCTCCACTTTTTCTATAAATGTGTCCCTACCATCCCAGTCTGCGTGCTTTTATATATTTTAAAATGTCTTCCCCATTATTTTTTTGTACAATTTAATAATTCATTAGTCTTCTGCATTCTCCTTCTCCCGTTTCAACTAGTCCAAAGATTTTCCTCATAATTTTTCTCTCGAATATCCTCAATTTATTTTTTTTGTCAGATTCGCTATTTCAGCGCCATAGGTCACCACTGGTCGGATCGCTGCCTTGTATATTTTAATTTTTGTGTTTTCACTAATTTTCTTATTTTGAAGGTATCGTCTGTATTTAAAGGAAGCTCTAGATCAATAGAAATACAACATAATAAAATTTCCTTCTCTGCAATCTCTTATGTTCTCATATGATTCCGTATCAAATATCTAAACTTCTCAATACAAAATAAAAATTAAGCAGTTTGGTTTTAATAAATTCCGTAGGCGTTTTCAAGATAATATGAAATTGACAGTGGTTTATGCCTCTTCGGATGTAACACTATCTGCCACCAGTGTGGCATCGAAGATAAAAAGAATATTACATCATTTGTCAAAAGTGACTACGAAAAGTATTAGTCCTCCGGTATGGGGTGAATTGGAAAATATTTAGGGAAGGGAAGCTAAATGTGTGGTCGTAAAAAAGGGATTCCCGTTTAACGGATTGATTCTCGAAATTGAAATTGCAAAATAACGAATTCAGACAGAATAGGATATTTGATATTTATTTAAATGTGGAGTGGGTGAGGGAAGAAAAAGGTTGATTCATCCTTTATGGAGGTTTAAGTGTTATTGTCATTTAATAC
This sequence comes from Galerucella tenella, assembly GCA_910591685.1. Classification (NCBI taxonomy): domain Eukaryota; kingdom Metazoa; phylum Arthropoda; class Insecta; order Coleoptera; family Chrysomelidae; genus Galerucella; species Galerucella tenella. The sequence continues at coordinate 11,257 of CAJUYH010004569.1, forward strand.
AAATATTATTATGTGTAATTGAATAGTTTCTTTATATCTAATAGATTTTGGAATAGAAAAAAAAACGATAGTCAGAAAAACCGTAACAAAGTGTACTTCATACTAGACTAAAAGCCTTTGTTGAATGTTTTGTTTGTACGGTAGAATAATACCTGTATAAAGAAAAACAGCACCCCAACATGCTGTAAAAATAATCCAAAAGAGCGTTAAGTAAAAGTTATTGTAGAAATACTTTCCAAATCAAGTATCACCAAGGCATTTAGGCACACGTTCTTTATTTGGTTTTCTCTTAAGATCCATTTCAAGTCGTTCTTTCTGAAAATGCGGCCATTCGTGTAATAGTGAGGGTGCTTCTTTTCCGACGCGGAGAAAAACTTTGCTATTTACTGCTTACTAACTATTTATTTATGTGATGGAACAAAGAGGGCGCCTAGAAATGGCTTTCAGAACGGCGACGTGTTATAGATACTGACTCTAATGTAGCAAATGCGAACACAGTGGGGTGAGTATTTCCTGACATTTCAGCAATTTTCTCGGTCCTTGTTGTGTGTGTGGAACAGACGACAGATGCTTCATATTTTGTCAGGTTATTATTTTCCGTGGCGAATTGGAAATTAAAAGAGATACGTGTACAGTATAACAATATTTGTTTCATGTGGCAGATCTTTTTGGTGTCAAATGTTAGAAGCTATTGAAACTAATTCCAATATTCCAAAATAAATCTCTTCTCTATTGAGTGAGTAGCACGTTGGTTCATTTATTGAAATTTTGACCAATTCACACTTAAATATATTATTAAACTTTTTTTGACTATGATTAAGCGACTTTTGGGAGGTTACTATAGATTTTTTTCAAAATGTTTGTGATAAAATTTAGTAACTGTAGGCAATGGAGGTAGTGGAGCCTGATTGTTAGGTGATTTATAAAAAAGTTTGAGATCCAATATTATAAGTTGGTTCATTGCACGTTACTCTGAGGACTCTGAGGACAAAACATAATTCTTATACACTCCAACACTTAACCAGCATTCCCTTAGATCTGGTCTGGAACTTCCTACAAAAACTCTCAATAGGATAATACTCAAGTGGTTCCAGCGTCACATATGTGTTGTGGGCAATGAAACGACAGACACCCTAGGTTAGGTTGGATTAGGTTTGTGGTGAGTGGATCTATAAGGCTCCCCACTGCGACTGGTAAGAGTCTATTATGGCTCACACCTATTCAGATTTCACCTAACAAATTCAGCTTCTTAACAAAGCCGATTAGCTTATTTGGTGAATGATATTTCAGGTCCGAGGGCGAGAGAGAGACCCTGCCAAACATCAGATACCTGATTCGAACCGCGGCAGGGCAGGCACAAATTATATGCTCTGCTGTTTTATCATCTTTCAGACAAAGACGGCAAGTCGGATCTTCCGACGCAGTCCAAGTTTTACCATAATATGATGTTGACGGTGGCCTGTTAGACAACGTAGCTCATGCGCCTGCTATAGTCTTACATTTGTTGGGAGACATTCTTCGAAGGATGTATAAAAGCCTTTGAATGAACCAATCCTGGTAAATTATGCCAGAAGTCTAAAGCTCTTCTTGCTGTCCAGGTATTTAGTGTTTGCTTGGCAAATCTAATTGCGATGCCAATTGTAGGTTTTGGTCCGATAGGAACCTCATGTGGCACCCTCCCTAGCAAGAGAGTCTGCCTTCTCGTGGCACCCTAACAAAGGAAGAGTCCAAAACAAAGTTGATGTATCAAAAACTACACCACCGTATATGTCGATGGAAACAACTATCGAAATATAAAACTCGGATAGAAGTGACAGGATTACTCACTAGTCACCACACCCAAAGAAGCAGACGCCTACTGAATATTTAAATTTTTGAGACTACAGTGCTCTCGGAAGGAAGGATCTTTTTGAAAGGCTGTTGAGTATAATAAGCACAGCCAGTCTCGAACATGAACATCAAGAGCACAAATAGCCAAAACGCTGAGATACAGAGGACTTGAAAGCTCAACTGGGTGAACTGAACCAATCAATTTAGTGGAGTGCCAAATAGTATATGGCACAACGAGCACAAAAAGTTACTTCACAAACAAGTATTTTCGAAATTTTATGAGTTTCCATAATTTATGATTTTCATTCTAAATTGACAGGTTGTGGTAAAATCGTTTTCTATAAATGAATCATCTACGACAGCTTTAAATCTACTATATTGGTTAATCTAAGCTATATATAAATATATATTTATACAGGGTGGTCCTTAAATAATTGTACATACATACACAAAATATTGTGATTTGCGATTTGAATCAAATAGCATCAATAGAATGTTGATATTTAGGGAGTTACAGGGTTTAAACATAAAATTTTGATTTTTTTATACAATACCGCTTTTTGACTTATATGCACAAACATTTTATATTGGGGGTTTTTGGATATAAGAAATCATAGTTTTGTCACAGATTATAAAGAGAACAGATACGATGACCTTGGACCTTTATCTCGGTATGGCCGCGATGTTGCCAGTTTAAAATATTTTCTGAATTTCTTACCAAATTGTTGACTCGGGAACAATGACAGTTTCTAGTGCCGGATCTAGTTTTTTTGGAAGTTTCCACCAAATCTTTGAAACTGCGCCATAAATTGAAACAATAATCATGATTGAAAAAATACCTATCTATGTATTTATTAAATACCTATATGTACATTTCTGATTTGTTATAAATAGTCATTACTCTTGGGAGATTAATTACAAAAATAAACCAAATTTTGAAGTACAAATAATTCTTGATTTATTTATTATCAAAGGGAATACAATATACACATATGCCAGGAAGAATTTTGATAATAATTTGTAGCACCAAAGTTAATATCAAAAACTTTAAAATTTCTTCTCTCATAGGCCGGGATATTAAATTAAATACTCTCATCCCTTGGAAATCGAAAGAACTTTATTTTTTTTCCGAATAAAATTTATTTTTACAGTCTCTGTCTGAACAATACACTCCGCCGTGATGTTTATCCATTTTATGAAAATAATAATCTATACCACTATATTTGTATAGTTAATATTACCACAACGCACAATCGATCAGTCAAATAACACAATTAATATCGCCGATTGAACACGTTCAAACAAGGAAGCAAACAAAAATGGCGTTATGAATTTTGAGAACAGATTACAAGTGATTTTGAGCATTTTTTGACGTTTTGATTATGTTAGGTTAGGTTAGCCGTCACCGTTATTGTGCATGGTTGCCAAGGATGTGGTTTGTGAAAAAGTATATATTTATGATTTTCATACATTATAATCCTTTCAATTGTATAATTCTTTTTATGTTGATAAAATTGATTTAAAAACAAGTAATTATCGAATATTTGTATCTGTATAACTAACACACTTAAAAAAATGCTTATGAAATATTTGACCTATGATCGTAAATTGAAGGAAATATTATGCAAATTGACAACCCTGTTGACAAATTTCGCGAAGCAGCCCGAACGGAGTCGACATAAGACGATGGGCATTTAAATGGGTATGTCCACCCATCTCTCTCTCTTTTTACTGTTCTCTGTCAAGCTTTCAAGCTTTCGTATCTGTTCTCTTTATAATGTGTGGTTTTGTACCTATTTAGATGTATTTCGTAGAGGGCGACATATAGGCTACGTATGCGGAATGCGGTTTAACGAAAATTAAAATTTTATGTTCAACACCCCGTATCTCTCTTAACATCAACATTTTAATGAAGCTAGTTGATTTAAATCGCAATATTTTGGAGTGAATATTGTACTATACCTACTTCTATGTACAAATACTCAAGGACCACTCTGTATATATTTCTTACATGCTGCTTTTACGGTTTCGTCTTTAAAGCTGTGATTAAAATGTTTAATGCAAAAGTCAACTCGGAATAAGTTGTTAAAACTTTTAACGTCCGTCGATTAATGTTTCAAACGATTTCTTAACATTCGATGTTTTACTATATATCCATAACGTTTTAAAAATTCATCTTAATAATTCCAACAGAATGCCTAATATGATATATTATCATTTTATACAGGGCAGTATAAATTTTAACTTTAAATGAAGATACAAAAGCATGTGTGTACCCGAATTTTATCGCAATAAGTAAATTTGTATGACAAATATCCTATTAGAAAACGGACTGTACCATCATGTAAACCTGAACCTGATACATTCCCCACAAGTTTATTGAATATTCGCATTAGAGTCAAAAGGCAAATACAGTATCCGCCAAAATAAACAGTACCGAAAATAAAAATAAAAATTAATTTTTAATTTCTGTAATGTAAGTGTTCAAAATGTTCACCATTTCGACGCAAACAAGCTACATATCGACTTTGTAAGTCAAAAAACATATTTATAAAAAGTGGTTGATATAACTGCCGAAAAATATTTTGTATTCTTTCCCGTAGTTCGGCAATATTCGCCGGCGGATTTTCCGAGTGAAATATTTTGTCCTTCATTATGCCCCAAATGTATGCGTCAGGTGGCGTCAGATCAGGTGAATGAGGATATTCGAAGTCTGTTTCCCGAGAAATTATTCTATTATCGAAATGCTGACGGAGTAAGTCTAAGGTGCGCACAGCTGTATGGCTCGTTGCACCATCTTGTTGGAACCATTGTGTGCGAAACTGTAGATTTCGTGCATGGCAAAAGTTATTTAGATATTTCACAAAAGGTATAATAATTTTCTCTCTATAACGCTCTTGGTTGATAGTAAGTGGATTCTGATTATCATCTTCAACGAAATGAGGACCAATCATTCCATGACCAGATACCGCGCACCAAACGGTAACTCGAAGACTGTGGAGTGGTTTCTCTACAATGACATCAGGACGTTCAAATCCAAGGAATCTGGTTGTTTGTCGATTAGTATAGCCGCTAAGATGAACGTGACTCTCGTCTGAAAACCATATGTTTTTCAAAAATTCGGGATCTTCGTAAATTAAACTCAGCATGCGACCACAGTAAATTTCTCTTGCACGTTTGTCCGCAGCATTTAGTCGTTGTCCAACTTGAATACGGTATGGATAACCACCAATTGATTTGAACATGCGACGTAAAGACGTTTCACTAATGTTGAGTTTACATGCAGTTCTTACAAGACTTCTTTGAGGTGGTTGAAAACACGTCCTTCATTTTCGTTAGTGCATACTGTTTTTCGACGACCTGAAGAACCTTTACGTTGACACAATACACTACCAGTGCGACGAAATTTTTCAACAACAGCTAACATCACACTTTTACAAGGAGCTGCTTTATTAAATTTTTGTTGATATTTTATTGACACCTGTTCTAAGCTTGGACCATCATTACGACCTTTTCCGTATGAACGAAAATAATGCTCTACCAAAAAAACTTTTTCTTCCGTTGTTAGAACCATTTTTAAATCAAATTCAACTGCAGCGTACTATTAATATATCAACTAATGACAATTAAATCAAATATGACAAATCCATATTACGTAAACAACTCCACAGCACTCTCTGTTTCGATACTGTTTATTTTGGCGGATACCGTAGTAGATAATAAAAATACGAATACTTCGCATTTGACCTGCTTCGCAGCATTTGATGACAAATCGAAACTAAACATTTTATTGCTCTATATTTGTATTTTTCAAAGCCGTTTCCAAATTAAAATTGGGGCCTTGTATAACTGTTATATGTGCTAGACCACTTTGTATTTTGTTACTTTGTGTTTGATGTTTTTTTTTGTCATTTGTCCTGTTGACAGAATAATCTGAAATTTGGTACACTGCTTTAGCCAAAACAGTCTAACCTATAGAAGTAAAAGTCCAATAGGATTATCTAGAATGAAAAAATGAGGTGTCAAACCCATCCACCTGAAGCGCTAGTTGCAATTGAGTTGTCGCAATAGGCAAGGCAGCTGAGGCCGAAAAACAGACTAAGGGAAGAAGAATTTCAGCGATCGCAGTGGATGGGTTCAGAACTATTTCATAGTGCTTTTTTTAATGGAAGTTTGTTTTTTGAATGACTAATGCCCGATTTCACTAACCATTTCCTAGTCAGGTAATACCTAAAACAAATTTAGGAATTCCTAAATGCAATTTACATTTTACCACGCGCTAAATAATGCCTAAGAGTGATAATATCACGTATTCCCCATTACTTTTTGATCAATCCTGAAAGGATTGTAGGAACAGCTTTGCGAGTAAGGCCCCTTTTTGTCCCAATAACAATATATTGTGGTTCAAAATGTCTGTTGCAAACTTTCTAGAATTTATAAATCTGTTCAGCGCTTTATTCCTTCAGTTTCGGATTGCGAATAAAGGTAACCCATCCATTCAACAACAAAGGGTCATGTTTGGGAAACCTATGTCGTTTTGATGTAATGTCTGTACACCCAGGAACGCAACACTTCACACCAACCATTATAAATATAATGAATTATCACACTTGATAAGACTTACAGTACCTAATTAAAACACAAATAACAGCAGCAAATGGCAAAAGGAAACAATCTATAAAAGACAATGGTGACAACAACTATATGACAGCTTTGATGGATTTTAAAATCTTTTCTTCTTTTCGTGCTAAAGGCATTAGCTGCCAGGCCTGTTTCGACAACTCAATTGGAACTAGCACTTCAGGTGATGGGTTTGAAACCTTATTTTTGTATTCAAGGTCATCCTATAAACTTCCACTTCTATGGGTTAGACTGTTTGGTCACAGAGTACACCATCTAACAAGAGGCGAAAGGAAGTAGTTTTCGTGATCGCAAATTTGTGTGCACATGCGTGAATTAATTAGTTTATCTGTCAATGTCAAGTGGTCACTTCCGTACATTCCCCTCAGTTCACCGTGTATTATTTTAAAATTAGGTTGAAAACGAGCTACTTCTGATTTTACAGATGAGATGAATAATGAGGTGTTCTCATGTTAGTAGTTCTATAGTCCTAATTGGGAGGAATGTTCATCAACACTACTATTTTTCTTAGTGTAGCGTTACTTTTCTGAGTGTATCAGGTAGTTTATGTGTCAATGCCTCGCTCAATATCGTGTTAGTCCGACTTCGAAGGAACCGACAAAGCTTTCGTCTCTTGTTAGATGGTGTACTCTGTGGTTTTGTGACTTTAGTCGTTGACGCTTCCCCCTCAAGACTTGGCTACATTGTTAAGACAATTAAATCTGTTGGACAAATATAAGTCAATTGTGATATATAAAAAAAGTCACTGTCATATAATATAATTGTAAGTCGTCTTCAAAATAAAATAAAGCTTGTTTGCTTTTATCGTTTTTGGAACTTCAGTTCTTTACGCCAGGTTATGTTTGAGCGACCAGGGGTCGCGACGCAAAAGATCTGACCGTTACGCGTTACGTTACGCTACGTTATGTTACGTCGCTTCGTTATGTGCCTTGCTTGTGCCTCCTTAGTCTCTCTCTCGTTTTCGAAGCAGCGATTCATAATAATATGCTCCTGCCGGGATTCGAACCCGGGCCGCCCGCATGCAATGCGAGCATTCTAACCACTGAACCACCGATGCTATATTGAAATTCTATGCAAAGCTGGTATTCGCAGTGCTAGTGATCTACTTGAATTTGTTCGGATAAATTTTTACTATTATCACCATAATTTTTTTTGCGCGATTAAGGGGTCTAGCTACTTTTCGAAATACAGGGTGTTGAAATTTTGAAAACTTGAATGTTTTAATTCTATAACTTTGAAATGGATGGATAAATTGATTTTACATTTGGCAGGTAGTTTTTAAATGTAAAAGGGCATATTTTGGAAGAAATTGTAGTTTGTGCAACTAGTGTGGATATGATGGCCATATCGCACGAGGACGAAAATGGAGCACGACGCCATAGGCGGAGTGCTCAATCGTTCAAGTGCGATATGGACAATCCACACGAGTCGAGCAGCATATTTTTTCTACGACCCACTTAGGAAAAAATCTAGAAAATAAAAATTTCTATAAACTGTAATATAACTTCAAATTAAAAATTTAACAATTCAATTTTATGTTTCCACTAATTTTGTGGTAAACGTACAGTTCTTGAATGTCCAATTTGTATAATGCTACGGTTTCCTATTTCAAATATACGATGCTGTTATAAGTAGATGTTGCCAGTCGGACTCCCTCATGAAGGGTACCGTACCATTATCTATAATAATGAATATTCTTCTAAATATTTCAAACGTCTACCTGTTGTCGTTATTAATATCAAGCAGAATAATTATTTAAAAATAAAATTAACAATAAAAAAAATTCTTCCCGGTGAATCGAACCCGGGTCTACCGCGTGAGAGTCTGGTGTGCTTACTACTCAACCACCAAAGAATATGCAAATTGTTTATCTATAACGTCAGATGTATTACATAACTTTTGCTTAAAAGGAACTGAAAGTTCCTACCGTGTGTCCCGCGACACGTTCTACCTTTTTTAATTAAAGAAATACTTCTATGGAACACTGCTCAACTTAACAGGTTATGGGCCCAGAATAACCAAACACACATAGAAGGTTTGATGAACTAAAAAAATTTGTAAGTGGCGGCACAAAGTGAGGAAATAAATGGCAGGTATAAGCAGTGAAAAAATTGGAATAAAAGCATTTGATGGTAAAGACTTCGATCATTGGAAATTTCGAATGGAAATTATACTAGATCAAAATAACGTAAAAACTTGTATCGAAAAAGAAAATGAACTATACAATGAAGCATTTGAGAAACTCGACAAACAATGCAAATCAATAATTGTGCAATGCATTTCAAACTCGCATCTTGAGTAAGTGAAAGACAAGAAAACGGCGTTTCAAATGTGGAAATCGTTAGAGTCAGTCTTTCAAAGAAAAGGCATAGCTAGCCAACTATATTTGAGAAAAAAACTGCTCACTATGAAACTAGTAGCAGGAGATTCACTCGAATCCCATTTCATAAAATTTGAAGAAACTATAAGAGAACTCAAGTCTGTAGGTGCTACTCTTGAGGAAACAGACGTAGTGTGCCACCTTCTTCTGACGTTACCAAGGAGTTATGATACAATCGTAACTGCATTAGAAACTTTGGATTCTTCAAAATTGAAATTAGATTTTGTTAAAGCTAAGTTATTAGATCATGGAATAAAGAAAACTGGTACACAAACAAACAACCATTTATACGACACGCCAGTGGCTTATACAAGCAATTATAAACAAAATTACACTCAGAAAAGAGGTCAAAACGTTAATGCAAAGGAATTTAACCAGAAAACATGTTCAAATAATGGAAAAAAGAATGTTATATATGTCATAATTGCAGAAAACCAGGACATACAAGGAACCAATGTTGGTTTAGGAAGCAAGTAAATCAGACTATGGAAAAAGGAACGGAAGAAAGTGACAACATAGCGTTTACAGCTTCTGGAACAGCTTTGAACACACATACTTGTAATAATAACACAGTTAAATGGTATATAGACTCGGGCGCAACAGACCATCTGGTAAATGATATAAGTATTTTCTCAAAAGTATGTAAACTTGAACAGAAAATCTTCATCAATGTAGCCAAAGCTAATGAAACTTTAAAATGTACACATGTAGGTAGCATTGATGTGTTTTTGCAAACTGGCGAAACTGCACAAATTAAAAATGTTTTATATGTTAAAAATTTAGCTCACAACTTATTATATCTGTTAAAAAGTTGGAAAGTGCAGGTCTAAAAATTATTTTTAAAGAAGGTAATGTTTTCATTTACACTTATGTGAAAACAATACTAATTTCAATTTATGGCACAGTAGGTTAGGTCACTTATCTAAAAATAATATGTTAAAACTCTCTCAAATAGCTGAAAGATTAAATTTAAATAAAATTCCACATGATACTGATAAATGTGAAATATGTATACAGAGCAAAAGTATGAGGTTACCTTTTCAAACAAAAAATAATAAGAGAAGTGAAAGAGTACTTGAATTGGTACACAGTGATGTTTGTGGTCCAATTACCCCTTCCACTTTTGACAATAAAAATTACCTTGTATCATTTATAGATGATTATACACATTTTGCTATGGTTTATTTAATTGAAAGAAAAAGTGAGGTTTTAGAATGTTTTAAAGATTTTGAGGCACTGGTTACCAGTCAATTTAATAAGAAAATTCATTCTATTTGTAGCGATAATGGTGGTGAATATTGTTCTCAACAATTTTCAAGTTTTTGCAGGGCCAAGGGTATCAAACACAAGTTTACCATTCCTTATAACCCACAGTTAAATGGGACTGTTAGAAAAAGCTAGGGCAATGATTCTAGAGTCAAAACTATCGAAGGAAATGTGGGGTGAAGCAGTGCTTTGTGGTACATACATCATAAATCGGAGTCCAACTTCTGCTTTAGATAACAAAACTCCAGCCGAACCTTTCTTTGGAAAAAAGCCCAATCTGGAAAATTTAAAAATCTTTGGAAGTTTAGCCTATAACCACATTCCAAAAGAGAAACAAAATGGAAAATTTGAGTCTAAGGCTGATACTACTATAATGGTAGGGTACACACATAATGGCTATCGCTTGTGGAATCCATTTAAAAGAAAAATAGTCGTTGGTAGGAATGTAATATTTAATGAGAAGAAAAATATTCACAATATTGAAAATTACTCTCCAGAAACTGAGAAAGATACACTTGTTGAAGTGGAAATACAAAAAGGAAATGGTGAATCAATAGAAACGGTACAGGAAGAAATTGAAGAGATTGAACTTGATGAAAATATGATTGAAGGAGATGAAGACAATGAAGAAACTCACAGGAAAAGTACTAGAAGAAAACAAAAACCACAATATTTGAATGACTACCTAGATGAACATGAAATAGAACATTTAGCATTAAATGCTGAAGCTTATGTAGATGACGTACCAAGAAGTTTTGAAGAAGTACAGGGTAGATCAGATTTCAAGTTTTGGAAACAAGCAATAGAAGAAGAAATGGAGTCACTAAGAATGAATAATACATGGATAGAGGTGGACAAACCTGAACATGCGAAAATGATTAATACCAAATGGGTTTTTCGTGTCAAGAAAGATGAAGCAGGTAAAACTCCAATGGATTCTAAATTAGAAATAACATCACTACAAGGGAACATAAAGGAGAAAAAAACCAGTTCGTGAATTGATAGGAAGCATTATGTATCTAATGCTGGGAACTCGTCCAGATCTCAGCATTTCAATTAATATTTGCAGTAGATTTCAGGAGAATCCTTCTGAACAGCTATGGATTTGCTTAAAACGTATTCTTAAGGAATATGGTTGCAAAACTTGTTGATGGATTTTGGCTATGCAAAAACTTGTTTCACTGTTTTTGAAGACAATCAGTCTTGCATTAAGTTAACTGGTAAATATGAACACAAACGCTTAAAACATGTTGATGTTAAATATAAATTTTTGAAAGATTTAGTTAGTAATAAGGTTGTGTCAGTTCAATATATTTCTACTAATGATCAAACAGCAGATATACTTACTAAAGGTTTAAGTGGAGAATCTTTTATGAAACATAGATATAGTTTAGGATTAAGGAATGAAGCATGAACAAAATTGTATTCGTATTCGCAGTTTATGTTTTATAATAAGTAATGATTGGTTGGTTCTTGTATTCAATTAATATTGAACCAGATATTTTGAAATTTCATAGAATATTTGTTATTTATTTTATAGGATTTGATTGAGAGAGGGTGTTAAGACAATCAAATCTGTAGGACAAATATAAGTCAATTGTGATATATAAAAAAAGTCACTGTCATATAAAATAATTGTAAGTCGTCTTTAAAATAAAATAAAGCTTGTTTGCTTTTATCGTTTTTTTTAATTAAAGAAATACTTCTATGGAACACTGCTCAACTTAACATACATCTCGTTGTAATTGAAGTCTTGGCCCCAACGAGGTGAAAGAGAGAGGAGAGAACATAACAGTATGAAGAATCATCGACCAAAGTGGCTTCTCAATATGGCCAGCTTCCGTAAACAAACCAGAGGCGTACATTAAACAAAAAACTCTTACATGCATCTTTTTAAGGTGGTACTTTTTGTTGTTAGAGAATTGACATCAGATTTTGGAACATTCAAAACACTATTGTACAACTCAATATCAACTTAAATTTATACTAATACTCATAAATAACCTTTCTAATACTGAAAATCACGATTTTTTAAACGTGGCTTTCCAATTTGACACATTTCAGTATATTAAGGACACAAGAATTGATGACTAATGTCACCAATGTGGCTTCTCAATATGGCGACTTGCGTCGAAATTGGTTAACTTGGCACTCTTGAAGGGTCAATTGTTATAATGTTCATTTCTGTTGGGAATAAAATGGTAATAGATAATAATGAAACAAAAACTGGACCACAACGGGAAAGAAAGCTAGAAAAGCGTGAAGGAAGTATAAAGAAAAATGTGCAAAAGAGAGTAGAAGTAATGCAAGGCAGCACGGCAAACCAAGAAGTTCTGTATAAGGATTCTACATTTAAAAAAAAAGGAGCGAAGTTTACTTGTCACTGTGTCCAGTGGAATATTTGGGGGGATTATGAATTTAGGAGTTAGACCACAACAAATTGACAGGAAAGAAACCTTGTAATGATGAGACTGTAAAACAGTGAGAAATATCAAGTAAACGAATGAAAATCAACAGCTTGAAAATAAAGTGTGAACATTTCTGTTGATAATTAAGATAATAATGGTGTGGAAGATGGTTCTACTATGCGCTCAGAAATAGATCGATAGGTACCGACAATCTAGGACTTTTATCAGAAAAACAAATAAAATAAATTCCAAACAGCAAAATACAGTGGTAGTTGTGCAGCATGTCAACATATCCGCAGCTCAGAATAGTATGTACTGAATGTATCTATGGACAAATCGAGCTGGCCGTTAGAAATCTATAACCAAAGCAAATTTCATTCAAAATTCACATTTCGCCCTGTACTTAAGTATGCAATGAAGCCAAGCGAACACTTTTTAATGTTCATTTATTATTCCGCATAGGAATACACGGTATGGGTACAGTTCCTCATTAATCATCTTGTATAATTGTATTATCTTGTGTCTCTCCAGCCTCATCCCTTTCACATTCAGCAAATAAACTGATGTATTCATGATTTTCATTATTGTTTGCAAAAATTATTTAAGATCCCGTGAATTTGAATATTAAGTTTATCAAGCAGTTCCAGTTAGAAAGGAAGTCATGGAAAAAATATATAAAACTAGAACATTTAATTTAAACTTTGAATATAAAGCTGAAGTAATTAAAAGTTTCAACACGCATATAAAACAAAGCTAGGTATTATTGTCGAAGCATGCATTGTTCTCATCAACTAAACTAAGTTTGTGAAAATATAATGTAGAATGATAGCTATACATCACAGATATTCTGTATGACAGCTACGAAGTAACACAGGCAAATGGAATGTATTCTCGCTTAGAAAAGTTAATTACATTGTCAACAAAGATAAAAGCAAATAATACAGTTCTGTTCCTAATTACAGGTAGGTATTGCTAATTCATTCTCAGTGTGGTGGTTGGGATAAGCACTGGGATTTATTTCAGACCTACTCATCTTCTATGAATCTTGCTCATACAACTAGTGATGAAAGTTTTTTGTTTCATCAATGAGAGAAAAGCTTTTGAGCAAACTTGTAGTCACCCCAAAGAAACTTGATACATGTATTGCAGAAGGACGAGAAAAAAATGAAAGATCAATACATTAACTAAAAAATGGGGGACTTGGTGCATGATATTTTCGACTAATATGAGAGTAATACTGCCAGGAATACTATTTTCCAATAGCAAGGGCAGAAATCGTATCTTTCCAGAGCCACAGTAAATAAGATTAGATTATCATTGGTCTACACTATGATATTAACAGATCAACCATGAGTACTCATGTTTCTTGTCAAAGCCCGTCCTTATTACTAGTCCCCATGCCAGACCTCAGCACCACATATACTGGTACATGCACATTGAAATGCATCATATAGGGGTTCCAAGCATTGTATCAGAACTGCTTTTGAACTAGTCGACCAACCACAAGCATCAATAGACTAACAACGCGATCATTACAATCGTTTATTTGGACACCTACAACATATGGCACAATTCCCACCACTCCTTATTCTCAACTGTGGGCGGTCCTTTTTAAATCCAGCTGTTCAGCTTATTAGTTGATATGTATTAAAGTGACCTCATAAAAATGTTCTGTTGGTAGACTATTTAAAGAAAAAAACTTGAGAGGTGTATTAAGGGACACCCGGATGGAACGAAGTTCCTTTCGATTAATTAGTGAAGGAATTGTACATATACATACACACACCGAAACATTTATATATATATATATATACACATAAATTGTATTGTTCATCTCTAGTCATATACTAACTGTGATTATATTTAGTGGTTTTTTTAGAGAAAAATACTTATTTTAAAGTACACACTTTATTTTGTTGAGCTTTCGTTGCGCTTCGTCAACTTCATCAGAACAAAACTTGTGATTAAAAAACAAAATCTAAAAACTCCATTATATAAAAAATACAGAATACTTTCCTAAAAACACGTCTAAATTTTGATTATTTCACCAAACTAATGTCAAAATTGAAAATGACAAATAAAATGTTTATAAATTTGTGTTGGTAAATAGCAATTTTAAAGGTGGTATTTAATTGTCCGTTGGTTCATTGATTGATGTCAGTTTCTGTGTCGATGTTTGGACTAGTACCTATTAGTTACAGAATGATCATGATATCTTTTCTTTTTTAGTTTCAAGTCTAGGTCTATGAGATTTGAGTAAATTAAATTGAGTCCATCAGTATCGCTCTTAGTATTCATTGGATGTTCTTCTTGTGATATTCTAGTCATTTCAATAAAAAGTCGTTCTGTATAGTTTTTACATTTGTCAAGTACTACAGTGTTCTCAAAGTCTATACTATGTCCGGTATTATGGGCATGTTGGGCTAATGCACATCGATTTACGTATCGTTTGCAATCGCTTCTATGTGAAGTTATACGGTCCTTTAGGTGTCTTGCAGTATGTCCTATGTAATTTTGTTCACAATAAAGTGTGTACTTTAAAATAAGTATTTTTCTCTAAAAAAACCACTAAATATAATCACAGTTATATACACATATATACATGTACTCTGTCTGTCTATTCTTTCATACACGTCATAGATGCGCGGGACTTTGTAAACACAACAGAGTGTACAGTAGAAACGGTGAATGTTTTCCATCACGTGACTGTTACGTCAGCAACAATATTCATATGAATCAAATCAAAACTTCTGTCAACTCAATAGAAATAAACGTTATGACTAATATTCCAAATGTCGGGCTTTTACGAATTGGCAACTAAACAAGAAATTTAATTTTCTGATTGTAATTATCTGGTTAACATCTCGACATGTTTATT
>CAJUYH010004570.1:0-26658 GCA_910591685.1 Galerucella tenella
TGGTATCAGATTTAATGGGAGAACACAACTCCTTCATATTCCAGGAAAAATGACCGGTGCATATTACCTGCAAAACATCATTAATGCTATCGTTCAACCATTACGTAATGCAATCGGAGCCCAGTTCATCTTTATGGACGATAATGCCAGACCCCATCGCACCAGAGCCGTTCAACAATCCTTGGAAAACGGAAACATTGCAAGATTGGAATGGCCGGCAATGTCCCCTGACCTGAATCCCATAGAGCATGTGTGGGATTATGTCTCAAGAGCCATTTTTAACCGAAATAACCCTCCAAGAAACACGCAAGAGCTTATTGTTGCGGTTACAGAGGAATGGGACAATATTCCACAGGCAGTGATTAATAATTTGATTATTGGCATGCATAGACGCGTTGATGCATTGATAAGAAGTAGAGGTGGAAATACTAAGTACTAAATTTATTATAACATTCATCCTTTTTCCGTTTTTTTCTGAAAATATTATTTTTGTATTTTCAAATTTTTCCATTTCAATTTTAATTTTTTGTTAAACCAACCTATGTTATTCCAGTAAATAAATTTGTACGATTTTAATGTATGGTTTTAAGTAATATTTAACATGATGGGATTAAAATTAAGAAAAAAATAGATATAATCCCAATATAGGGGGGGTGCAAGACTTTTGAAAGTGAGTGTACATAAAATAACCTAAAACATCTACAATAAAATGGGTAAACCTTTAAGAAATTTAATTCTTGAATAGGTTGAAAAGATATAGGGTAATAAATATAGATACTATACATAATTAATTTAAAATGAAAAGTACATATCAGTTATAAAGACTTAATGGTAATTATAAAAAAATGAGAGGTAAAAGAACATGGTAAGAGCACAAGTTTCTTGAAATATCACTATCACTTATAGTAAGAAATATACACACACACACACACACAGACATCCAAACGAACAACACATCCACACAAAAACACACAAAACAATATACCTTAGAAAGGTATAAGTATATCATTATATTCATTGAATAAAATAACACTTTTCTCCAACTGAAGTAGTTACCATATCAAGAAGGGGCATTCTATTTGTTCATGTTTGTTAATTCGCGAAGTTGATTTGATATAGTCTTTTAATTTATTTTTGAATTGGTAGATATTTCATTCAATTCTGAGATGTGTTGGGGAAGGCGGCCGTAAAGTTTCGGGCCTAAAAATTTAAAATTCTTCTGCCCAATAGATTTCGAAGCTGGTGGAGGTAAGTAAGTGGTATGTTTCAGTCTTGTATCATATTGGTGTTCATTTATTATCAGAGTGGATTTAGTTTTACGCTGTTCGACATTCAGGTTCAGGAAAATTAGCTGTCTTGGGTCGAAGATCCTAGTTTCAGAGTAAAGAAGATCTGAAGAGAATCGGCTTGATTTACAGAATAGGTTTGTGATGAGTTTTTTCTGAACTATCATTAAATTATGGAGTATGGTTTTTCCGACTGCTCCCCAAGCAACTATGCCATATGTTATATGCGACTCTACCAATGCATGATATACTGTTTTCAGATGAGTTTTATTTAGAATATATCTGAGGTGTTTCAGTCTGTAAATTAAGAAGTATAGTTTTTTGATAAAATGTGCCACATGCTTATTTCATTTAAGATGGCTGTCAATTATCACACCAAGGTACTTGAATTCCAGTGTGGACTCTATCGAGAAATCATCAGAAATTTGTAGGGTAGTGAAAGACGGTAAAGTGGACTTATTAGTGGAAAGTGGAAGAAATAACGTTTTACTGGGGTTTATGGTCAGCAATCGACTCTGAAACCATGACTTGATCATCTTAATGTCTTTTTCCACTAGTTCTTTTAAAGAGTTCCATTTTTTAGCTGAGTAGAAGATTGCTGTATCGTCTGCATATGTTATTATTTTGCCTTTGGTGTTGACCTCAAATAAATCATTTAAATAAACATTGAACAGGATTGGTCCTAATACGGTTCCTTGCGGTACTCCATACTCTACTGTTTCGAATTCGCTATAGACATTTTTCAGTTTAACTTTTTGCGGTCTATTCGAAAGATAGCTTCTGAACAAGTCTAGAGCTTTTCCCCTGATGCCAGAATTGTCAAGCGATTCAATAAGTAGGTTGTGACTGTCCTAACCATTACATGAGAGTTTCATACACTATTTTGAAAGAAGAAGAAATTTGATTTGAAAAATTATTTAAAAAAAAATGTACCACCCGGGATTCAAACCCGGCACGTACAGATCGAAAAGCGGAGCCTTTCCAAATGTGCTACGGGACCACATTGTTGAACTTGCGTTAAATTGTATAGGTGTGTTACTGTTACAAAATTTGTAGTAAAATATTTTAAACAAAAATTATTAAGTTTAAATATGTATTTACCCTGATCATTAAGTTTTTTTGTCTGGTGCCTGACATTTCTTTTTAAAAATGACGCAAAAGATTAAACTCTCATAAAACACTGTCAAACATTCTGCAAAATATTGGGCCTGCCTACTTGGGTATTTGAATATCTAGATTTCTATTGGTCAATATTTCAGTTTTATAATGAAAACCAGTGTTATAATGGCATTTAATCAATAACTTGAAGTAGAGGAGTAGAAAATAGTTATTTATGTACCAAGGCAGTAAAGTGATTCTTTATCGGACGAGTCCGATAAAGACACTTTTCTGACGTGGTGCATACAAAATTTTATCGCCAACCGCTCAGAATTCAGAATATAAATAACTGAGGTATATTTCATAGCATTTTATTATGACAAAGTAAACAGCACATATAGAACAAATCTACTTATTATTTGTTATATTTAAATTGAAGGTACACCCTGAAGCATTATAAAATTTAATTCCTAAAGTCAAAGGAGTTCCAATAATAATTTATTATAAATAAATCGCAAGAAAACTATTATGGAGCCGTAATAGGGAGAAGCCTGACACTGACAGATGATGATTTTCGAGTAATGTCAAAGTCAAAATACTTTACCAGACTTATATGTCACTTAACCAGACGCATATGTAAACTGTTTGTTTACTTCCGGAAATCAATCTGATAATTGACGGTTTTACTGACGGTTGGCGATAAAATATTTTATTCTACAGTTTATATTAAAATAACTACTGACTCTTTTATCTATAAATAAAATAAGGCGTGCGCCAAAGTTACTTTCTGCTTAAGAGCGCCAATAATGTCAAATTATGACAGCTTTGCAACGTTGCTTATCAAGGCGCAAAAGACGACTTTCGATAGTGGTCGTAGAAAAAATAATGTTTCAACGATTGTCTTCTCTGTACACTAGCTAGCACTAACTAGAACAATTCCGACGCCCGTGTCCAATATTTCAATAGTTAAATTTTGTCATTTTCATTAAATTTTTCCTACCTTTTCCTAATATACCTTGATATTTTTCCATTATAGTATACCTACTCAGGCAAATAAAGTATATCATTCTAACATTAAAAATAAAATCCTGTAAAATCACTTTAAATAGCGGTGCGAAGTTAATATACATTTTCTAGTCAATCTTGTTTGAAATCGTGACGTCCTGATTAAAACGGAGATCATTTTGCAGCTGATATTGCTGCAGTTATTAGATCCAATATTAAGTGCCAATCAATGCAGATTATAGAATTTTAGGAAATTCATCAGACCATTATCCAGCATATCGTTTTAATCCTTTTACATTACAAATTTCTAGGAAAAAATAATTAGTATTTATAAATTTTATAGTTTTATTTTTAAAATTGAGTATAACAGGGTGTTCCGTAACTCTGTGACAGGTCAATGTTTTTTTAATTAAATCTAAATTTCATCCTATATAGTTTATTGATGATAAAAGGACGATGACGTTGCAAAACGCAATATTAGGATGGTGCCAAGCTGTAGTTTTTTTCTTTACTTAACGAAAACTAGAAAAGTCAATCTGATGTTAAATTAACAGTTCTTAAACATTGCGGCAGTGGCGGAGATTACGATATTAGTTCATTTTGCTTATTTAATTAGATTCGGTCAACATTACAGTTGAAATAAAATTCATTCGTTCAGGCCTATTAACAAGTTATATTTTCATTTTTATTAAATTAAACTAATTAAAGAAAATATTGTTTAATTTTCATAATTCAAATTTATTGACAATGAATTAATGTATATTAAGTAAAGTAAACATACCATTTATAGGAAATATAAAATTCAATCTATAGTATCATCCTCTTCGCTGGCCATACAAGAATCATCCGAAGACTCGTCGAGAGAGATCACTATCGGTTCTATAGTTTGTTCTATGAGGTTATCTAAAACCCACATTTTCTCTTCCTCTTTAATTACATGATTCACAGCATCTCTCCAGTTCTCTTCAGTAATTGTTGTCAATGAATACTACATGAGTTCACTAACATCTTTCATTTTAAATGTTTTATTATGTCTAGCTACATAACCTTTCATTTGGGCCCATATTAACTCTATCGCATTTTATTCACAATGGTATGGCGGCAAACGAAATAACAAACTTTTTAAATTGTAGCTTGTGATCTGAAGCAACCTTTAATAGTTATTTATGATGCAAGTGCGTGAAGTTATACTTTTGCGCACGAGTTGCGAAAATGCAAGGAACTAGCGTAGCGAGTGCCTTTTTCGCAACGAGTGCGCAAAAGTACTTCATGCACAAGTGTCATACAAAAGTTTATCTACGACCACATGGAGAAAACATAAAAATGAATTTTCTTCAAACCAATAATATACACAACGAATTCTAATTATTTAAATTCATATTTACAGTAAAATGAGGACAATTATTTAAATTACTAATTATTACATTGGGTTATTTGTGTTTTTTTGAACTAACAAATTTTTTTCACTATGTCTGACACTTCTGTCAAATTTATTGACAGCACAAAAGTTTATACAACAAACGATTAATTTTAAGGCAACTAGATACTAATTACGTAGCTAAAAAAGAGTGTTAAAATGAAAACCCCATTTAAAAAGCATTTGTCATTTACGCACGCTTTTAAGTGTTATAATGAAAATCCCATATAAAAAGCATTGTTTATTTACCCACGCTTTTTAATGTATGTATAATGTATTATTTCACACATTTTTTTGGTTCGTAAATGCCTAATTTTAAAGGTGATCGTTCTTTTTTCTAATTTTGTCATATAAAGTGACACTTTTTACAACTGTTTGACATTATGAAACGTCTTACTTTTTGTAACTAATTGCATAAAGTAAAATTTTATGCAATTGGTGACGAAAAATGTATTTCAAAATTAGTGACAAAAAGAATTATTCTATTTATTAAACAGTTATAATACAAGTTAAAAACATAAATTATAAATTAATTAATTATTATGAATATTGATAACACAATTATTGCAATTATTCAAATTAATTTCCGACGACATATTTTTTTCTTTGCTCGAACTTGCTGTTATTTGGGAAGCGGCGCACATTGTATTAGATGTTACACCAAATATTTCTTGCGCTATAAGTTTTTTATTATTCATGGAATTTTCAACATATCCCTCCGCAACAGAGGTAGATTTCCAACCTCCATGCCTCTTTAATTTTAAAATATCAGCGCCACTGTCCGCTAGGAAAGTGGCAGAGCTTCTTCTGAAGCAGTGGCCAGTATATAGAACAGGATTTGAAAGACCGAGAAATTGTGCAATAACTTTTGGCATACTGCTAAATGTGTTAATTCCCACAGGATTTCTGGTACATTTTCCATTCGCATATTTTACAAAAAAATCTGTTGTGTTTAAGAACCTGGGGACGCAACTTAATATATTTTCTTAATATTTCAACAAGATTCGTATTTTCAATGTCTCCAGTGGTAATTGCAAACTACCGTATAACTTTTGCTTTTGAAGGTGGGATATCAACACGAAAATGGCTTCCTTCGTCTATAACATTTTCAACTGGAAGAAATGTTAATTCTGCTTTTCTGTATGCTCCTGCCATTCCAATTATCATTGCAACCTTAGCCATTAAGTATTCTTTGTCATCAGCTTCCACTAAAAATTTGGCAAAATCTTCTTTAATAAAAACTTTTTACTTTTTAGCACTGTACCCGTCCGCTTGCATTTTAATATATGCTACCAAATTTGTATATTTTTTAATATCAATATTCCTTTTCAGATTTAGTTCAGACCTTAACGTTGAGTAAAGTGTCCATAATGTGGAAACTTTTAGATCTTTCTTGCCCTCAAAATATGCAAGTAAAACTTTCTCATTAACATGTTTAGTTTTCTTCTCATCACACCACGTAACAAATTTTTCGTATGCCAAATCATAAACTGCTTTTGACTTTTTGGGAATTACTGATAATAGAGCATTACCTGCTGCCTCTTCAATATCGCTTGGTAGAGCTCTTCAGAACTAATCACTAATTTTTAAAAAATAAAACTAAAAATATATCAATCTCGCTAAAAACCTTCCGTCTAGACTTTTTTACAAAATGTCAAACTGACAACTAACAATTTTTTATCAATTATATTAAATTTTATTTTTTATTACTTTCTTCAAAATTAGAAAAAATCTTGTATGCAATACGTTACGAAATGAAATTTTGTGTTACTTGCGTTACACAAAATTAGGCATAAATAGCTATTTTCAACATATCATTTTCATAAAAATGATATCATCGTCTTTTTATCCTGAAAATCCTATACGAATAACAAATTCAATGCTTTGTATGAATAGTTTCTTATACTATAAATAGTTTCTGAGATACAGCGTGTCAACTCTATTAATCACGTAAAATTTCAATACAAACAATATGATTTATTAGATCCAAATATATTAATACCTTCAAACGACCAGTATGAATATAATCTGGGGCTTAGAATCGACGTTGGCGAATCGGGTCTGGCAATACGTCACCGGCATAGCAATTACCCATTATGGGCATTATGTGAGGAATTAGTCAATTAAGATGCGGCTCTATCCCAATTCGCAAGCCTGGAATGCCTTCGGGATTATATGGACGCCAAACCGCTGCTGTGTCGGTGACGTTACAGTGACGGCTCGTCAAAATGTCACAGACAGACAAACTAATTTGATAAAAGTATTTGAATTTTAATACTATCCAATGGCTTCATGAAACACCATCAGGATAAACAATTCGTGGTTCTGGTATACTGTTTGCTCTGTGGATGTAAGTAGACTTAACTTTTCACCAAGTTCCTTGGAATTATTGAACTTGAAGGGGTGATTCAGGTAAAGGTTTTAAGCAATTACCAGATTCCTGGTCACGACCTATCAATCGGGAGAAATTACCGAATTCAAAAAAGGATGCAGACGTACCTTTCGTAGCGGAAATGTGTCTTACGTCTTTTCCTAATGTCCCACTGACAGTCCTCGTCAGGTCTGTATACTTTGGAAATTTTATCTGAAGCCGTGAAAGGAATGCAGTCGAAATCATTCGATATTGCCACGTTTAACTATGAAAAAGCCAAAGTGCTAAGTATGCAGTGATAATAATTAGAAAAGGGACTTTTTATTATCAACAATATTAACAATATGATTAAACGTTAACTCTTTTTCCTTGGATTTTGTCTATTAACATTATTTTTCCAATTTATGAATATTAAAAGATGAACACTTTTCAAAATTTGCTATGGGCTTCTTCAAGCTCTGGCAGCGTTGTGCGAAAACCTTAATGACCACACCCTCCGAACTACATAATTGGTGATTTTTATCGAAGGACCTGACCAGCTGACTTCTTATTGGCAGGCGCACGCGTGTGTTATTGATTTATCCAGTGGCGTTGATATTGTCAGTGACCTTTGTATTATCAGTTTCACTTGGTAAAATAGGTACCGTACGCCATTTGCACGTTTATGTCAGATAGACGCAATGTTTCCTCGCCTATTACCGATGCCCCGTAGTTTCAGATACACTATACTCTGTTGTTTACGGTCAATTATTATTTATGAAAAGGGAATATTAATCTTATTGTTATATTTATTTAAATAATACAAAAATATGCCTAGATACACAGATACACAGATAAAACATCAGCATTTTGAAAGTTCTCAAGTATTTTCAGTTGAAAAAAGAAGCTGGTAATTATTAACTTCATAGTCTTTTCGAATTTGGCTGAATTTGACCTAATTCGGTTGTGCATATTCTTATTGGAAATATAAACTTCTAGAACTAGAGCACCTCGGGAAGGATTTCTCCAATAAGGACTTAGTGAAAAGACTGTAAAGCATGATAAGGACTACTGTACAATCAACTCTTTAAATAATCGGTACAACCAAGAGGACAAAAATCCCCAAAAACTGAAGTCTCAAATCCTCTAAAAATAAATTCATGTTCTCCGTCACTGACGCCTGCAATTATTGGTCAACTCCTCAACTTAAGCTCCTGTACAACAATAAACTACAGCTAAAGTTATTTTTTAAATGAAATAAAATTAGTAATAAATATATTATAGAATTTGTTCACTATTAAAAATAGATGAGTACGCCACTTTCTATTCATCATAGATTCGGAATGGTGATGAAGGCGAAGGGGTCGACAGATCGAAATGAAGTATTTCACTTTATGTTCGAAAAGGAATGCATTTGTGATTAAATAATTTATATTGAGTTGGGTTCTTAAAGGGATTCTTTCAAAATACCTTTTTAAAAAAATAGATTTGTGGCTATAAGTTATTAAACTAATTTTCTATTAGAAAAATGTTTTCATTACCTACACTAAATAATTAAGTTTGATAGTGTGCTTAAGACAGTGGGTAGGCCGACTATGCCGCCTGTCCGCAGAATTTCGTCACGTTATATCTCAAAAACGCAATCTGCACTGATAGTAGACAAGCCCTATTAGCCTTGAACAGACAACGTGTTATATCAGGACTAGCAAGATTTAGCTAACGCCTCGGCAGATAACAATATTATCCTGAGGTGGGTTAAAGGGCACAACAGGAGTAAAGGTAATCGCATTGTTCGGTGAGTCTTGGCCTACACCTGCCGATATAAAGGAGATGTCTCCTAGTGATCTGTCCACCTTCCTGAGAAGGACAGGATGGACAATGACCTAGTGGACAGCTCCTCGGGAGGACGTACAATGGGTCACAGATCACAAAAACGCTTAAGTTTGAGTATAGGAAAGTGAACATAAATTGTCTTTATTTTTGACCGTAGATTTGAATAAAAGAGTTCCATAAAAAATTGAGATATTTGATATTTGAGAAGTTGAATTCATCACTTTTTTATGAACCCTGTATGCATTAAAGCAGTTTTGCATCTGTTACCTGGACCTACCAAACAAACAACCTTTTTGTGGCATTGGGACTGTTCACCAAGATTTTTTTATAAAAAGGTCTGCAATTGTCAATTTTTCAATAAAATCTATACATTTTCGGTATTTAAAAAAATGGGACACTATTATTCAACGTAAGACCCAAAAAGTTGATAATATACAGGGTGTTCTATTTAAAATAACAAATTTACTATTTAGTTCCGGTATAATTGGAAGTGTCATGTCATGTCTGACAAAAAATTTTCTAGGAATTCGCCATAACTTATAACCATATACAGAGTGGCCCAAAAGTCTGGAAACGGCCAATTATCTCGGAAATTGCTAGTCCCAATTGTACAAAATTTCGGTTACACCTATTCTAGGATACGGAGATTCCTTATTTGATATTTGCAATGTTGCTATATTTGTCGTTTATCTTATAGGTATTATTAGTAACTTTGGATTTTCAAACTCATCACCCTGTATTTTCAGTCATTATTGGAATCTCCTATTTAAAACAAAACGAGTTCAACCATATGTAACATAATTTTATGTAGACTGAAAGGTCTAAAATACATAAATAAGTCTGGCAACGATTATTTGTAAACTGAATTTTTCAAGTAACCCCAATGAAAATAATCTTTAGGATTGAAATCAGGTGAACGTGGATGCCATTCAATTCTACCTCGTCTACCTATCCATCGTCCGGGGAAATATCTCATCTAAATAACGCCGAACATTTACACCAAAATGAGCTGGAGGGAGCTCCAGCTTGCTTAAATCATATCTGATTAAAATTGGCTAACCAAAATAGGTGTACCCCAAAGTTTGTACAATTAGGACTAGCAGTTTACGAGATAATTGACCATTTCCATACTTTTGGGCCACTCTGTATACCAATTTTCATATAAATGGTGTAGGTATAGTTTTCAATATACAGAGTATTTCAATGAAAACTATCCATTGGTTCGAGAGGACAGTAGGAAGTCTGTAGGAAGAAATTGGGGTAGTTAGGTAATTTCAGTATAAAAACTGTAAGACATAAACTCCAAAGGTCTTCTTTTTCCTTTCATCTAACATAGAACACCATACTATACTCGTGAGGGTGTGCCATACTATAATTGGTTTTCATACCAACGCAACAAAAATTAATACTTGGATAGATAGACCAATCCCAGTACTGGAATGGCCACCTAGATCACCCGACTTGACCAACCTAGACCTTTTTTCATGGGGATATCTGAAAACCAAAATTTATGCCACTCAGCCAGATGATTTATATATATTTTTTATATTTATTCAAAATGATGACAAATAACCCCATAAATGTTACATTATGCTCGAAAGTCATTTGAGGCGCAATTGTATCTTCGTATGGGAACCAATTCGATCACCTTATAAAATTTAGTATTGTTTTGCTGATTTGTTACGAACTAAAATGGTATTATTAGTAAATTGGAATTATCCACAACTCCCAACTGATTGATTGACTCATATGTCTCTTGGAATAATAAAAATACTGGCCTATTTAAAAAAGAAACTATTGGGCGTTCTTCGAAAAATTGCTACTCACTAGGCGTCTCCTCAACAACAATCCTCATGGTAATTTAAAGTAAATAATTTTCGTAGTCAACAAAAAACCCATTGTTAGATCAAAACCAAAAAAGTCTTGTGTGTTATTACAGACTATCTAGAAGATGCCCACTCGTGCGATGACTGTTCAAATTTCAAAATCCCAACGTCTCTATAACATAATTGCCATCGGGTTTGTTGATTTTGGAGTCGAATGTTTACTTTTGCTTATTTCCATTTATTCAAGTACCATTGATATTAAATTAGCATTTAAGATTAACCATGCTAAATTTGAGTTTAATTATTCATACAAATAAACCAATTTAAAAAAAAATATCCAAAATTATTGGATCTGTGTGGCAATTGCCATAAATGTCAGTATTTAGAATTAAATCTGTATACTCCCAAAAATGTGAGTATTTTTATTTAAAATATAATATTTTGTCCACGACCACCTAATAATAAGTCGACATTTTACCTCCTAACGAAAGGTATATGGTACCCATATATCTACTAGAGTGAATTATGGTTCATAATTCACGACTAGAGATGGGGGTACAATATAAAATAAACTTTTAAATCTGTGTATTTTGTTCAGGAAATTTGTTTCTGAACTATATCGTATCGATAAAATATCGAAATCTTTAGTATTGATATTTTCTAATATTAAGTATTTCAAAACAATATATTTATAACGGTACGTTGTATTGATACTTTACACAGTATCGCCCATCTCTATATATGTCAAATTATTTAATTTTGACGTTAGTAATACCAAATTGTTACCACAGCACACCCATTGTTACGAACTTTCTATATTACTGCAAAGATGAATTCATTGAATTCGAATATTGGAAATTAACGTTCTTGTACACAAACTGAAATAAAAAATGCGGCGAAATTAACGACTATAGGACTGCTGCCAGAAAAATCGGAAATCTACATATTATAACTTCATGAACTGGAGGTTAGTTGACTTTTATTTAATAAAGAAATCAAGGGTCGTGGACAAAGTATAGTATTCTACTCGCAATTTATGGCCAATATTCACTCGGGTGACTTACGCCCCTCGCCTGCGGCTCGTGACGCAAACGTCACCCAGCGTGAATAATGGCTATCATAAATTGCTCGTTTAATAATATACTATTATTCAATTGTTTATGTTCACAAAGCATTTTACCACTCTTAGTTATAATATATTTTTATCATATTGATAAAAAACCGAAATAAACCATAGGCGGACATTGGAATTTAGGCAGGATAAAATAAATCAATTGTATCTCAATTCTCCAAAAGCGAATAAATATGGATAATGAGTAGGATATTATTTAAATAATAGTAGGATATTATGTAAATGTGGAAATAGACTGGACAATATAGTCCAGTAAATGAAGGCACAAAGCTCCTGAAAAGTCCCTGAAGACTTCACTTTGGGCTCATTTTGAAACATAAAATTTGAAAACATAATAATGTGGTTTGATTACCAAAAAATAATAAAAAAGGTAGAACGTGTCGCGGGACACACGGTAGGAACTTTAGTTCCTTTTAAGCAAAATTTATGTAATACATCTGTCGTTATAGACAAACGATTTGCATATTCTTTGGTGGTCGAGTAGTAAGCATACCAGAATCTCACGCAGTAGACCCGGGTTCGATTCCCCGTGAGGAAGTTTTTTTTTTTATTGTTAATTTTATTTTTAAATAATTATTTTGCTTGTTATTGATAACGACAACAGGTAGACGTTTGAAATATTTAGCAGAATATTCATTATTATAAATAATGGTTACGGTACCCTTCATGAGGGAGTCCGACTGGCAACATCTACTTATAACAGCTTAGTTATATTACAGTTTATAGAAATTTTTATTTTCTAGATTTTTTTTTACAAGATATTTAACACCAAACATTCTGGCTTGCAAATAGAAGGTACACAATAACTTGTAGACCGGTTTCGGCGTATTTGCGCTTCATCAGTACAAGGTATATGTTCTCCGTCTGCTAATTCAAAGCTGTTGCTTCTTTGTTGAACGGTCAGTGTCATTGAAAAATATTTTTCAAAACTTATTATTATTATTCTGCGATATCTATTTTTTCCTAATTATTTTGATCCCGTCTATATTAACTTTCCTATTATTCATAATCAACATTGTACATTGTAGTTAATTTAATGATGTCCATATTTAACTATAAGCAAGTAATTTTATGAACCACAGGAGGTAGCACGTGTCCTATAACGAGGATAACTCTCACACATGTTCCCACTGTTATTATTTTTCCGTTACATATAACCCCTCTAATATATACAATATCATATGAGAAACAAATAGTTTGAGCTGGCAACTTATCAATAGTTATTAATACTATACGCGATAGCGGGGGCTGGCAATGAAGTACGAGACTAGTAAATAATAAATATACTTATAATATAACCTGTGAAGTATTAGTCTGGTATAAGACTAGCGTCTAGCCGGTGACCTAGCATGGCTTCCGAACGAGGGCTTATGTACCCGAGCCGGCACCAACATTGTCAAATTTAGTAGTCTATTTGTTTATGTTGAGTTCAAGTTATAATCAACGATTCGATGTAATTGAATGTGAGCAATTTGGCACAGATGGTAGGGTACTGAGCTAACAACTCAGAGGTCGTAGGTTCGAAACCCGGTTAGGACCTGGGTTTTTTGTTTTTTTTTTTGTTTTTTTATTTCTTATTTTCTGATATTTTTATACATAGTTACACTTTGATCAACCGGGTTTGGGCCTGGGTTTTCTTGTTTTTTTTAAGTTTTCTATTTCTTATTTTCTGATATTTTATACATAGTTACACTTTGATCAACCGGGTTTTTCCTGGGTTTTCTTGTTTTTTTTAGTTTTCTATTTCTTATTTTCTGATATTTTATACATAGTTACACTTTGATCAAACGGGTTTGGGTCTGGGTTTTCTTGTTTTTCTTTTAGTTTTCTATTTCTTATTTTCTGATATTTTTATACATAGTTACACTTTGATCAACCGGGTTTGGGCCTGGGTTTTCTTCTTTTCTGATATTTTATACATAGTAACACTTTGATCATCCGGGTTTTTCCTGGATTTTCTTGTTTTTTTTTAGTTTTCTATTTCTTATTTTCTGATATTTTATACATAGTTACACTTTGATCAACCGGGTTTGGGTCTGGGAACTCTTGTTTTTTTTTAGTTTTCTATTTTATTTTCTGAAATTTTTATACATAGTTACACTTAGACCATCCGGGTTTGGGCTTAACATGTTTTCTTAAATTTGATAGTTTACTAAAGCCACTATCACAGATTCAGTGACATTTTCCGATATTGTCAAATTTAAAGGTACTTTACTCTTGTAAAACTCATATTCCTCATACCTCATATACGACTCCAAAAATTTTATATTTGATGACTGAAATCTAGGTTTTAGATAATGCAGAACTTTTTATGAACAATAATTTTTCTTCCTAAAATTAATAATAAAAAAGTTTTCCATATGATTCCAACTTAGGGGGACATATTGTATACAATTTAAGAAATATAGTTATAGTCATAGCACATTTTTTATTCACTAATAAAACATAATGATAACGATGACATACTTGAGACGGTAAATTGACATATATCCTCTTTCACCTCGTGTTTCGCTGGTATTGGTTTACATATTGTTAAAGTAATACAATATTTGCCAACCAATATATGCTCGAAAAGCTAAGTGTCTATTAGTAAGAGCTACTGATTGTGCCAAGTGCGTTATTTTCACACAGATATCTGATCACTTCAACGTATCATTTACTTCTATTCAATCGATCCTTGCAGTGTTTTTTTCTATTAAATTTATCATAAGCTAGATTGAAAAGTGGAAATCTACTAAAAAATTAATGTTTTGTCTTTCCTGAAGTAGGTGTAAAAAGATACTTGCTTGAAGAGGATTGTTTTTTCTTTCAATCTGACACAAATTAAAAAAGATACCTTGGTGTCTATTTTTTTTATTCTGTTTTTTAACGTCGGTCTATCACTCTACCCCTAACTGGAAATTTTGGCGAACCCACTAGTGTTCCAACCAGTGGTAGCGTTCTTTAACGAGCCCAACATCCATAGACTCGGGACCTCGGTTTTACGTCTCCTCCGAAAGACGGCATATCTACATTATACCTCGTGCTCATTGGTATAATGCCTGCGAGCTGTGATATGAGAGTCCGCTTGAGGCTGTAAGGGCCCTATACGATGGTTTTCCCTGGCTTGGTCACCCATCCAAGTACTAACCATGTCCGACCTTGCTTGACTGTAATTATCGCATCAAACGCGTTCCACTACAGTGCTGGGTCGTCGCCCAACCTTGGTGTCTATGCCAGGCAGAATGGAAAAACTAGAAGCACCAGCTGTTCACAACTAGATTGCGACTATGTTATCAGATAGAGTAATGACCTCTAACCTAGAAGGGGAGAAAATCAGTCTCTAAGGAAGCAGGAGTTGTCCTCAGGGTTTGGTAATTTCTGTCTATTTGTGTTTTCTACTGCTGGACGATCTGTTGAATGAACTTACTGGAGAAAATGTTGAAGCTTGGGCATCCTAGCTACATGCAATTCTAAACCTGCTGGACATTACATTCGGTGCAGATATACATATGTATATTGAAAAATTCTTAGCCTACTATAGAACCAAACAAAATTTCGATGTTGGAATATTTTATTACTCAACATATTCTCCTCTTAATTGGATACATTTATGACAGCGAACCTGCAACGTCTCTAGACCTTTCAAAAAAAATGTTTCTGCTTGCTCTGCAAACCAGACCTCCACAGCTTTTATTACCTCCTCGTTGGAAGAAAATTTACGACCTTATAAACTTTTGTTTAGTTGAGGAAAGAGATGATGGTCGGACGGAGCTAAATCTGGTGAATAAGTGGGGTGTTCTAGTAATTCAAACCCTAAATCACGAATTTTTTGCATGGCAACATGAGATTTGTGTGCAGGTGCGTTGTCCTGCAAAAACAAAACACCTTTGGATAGCTCTCCGCGTCTTTTCTCTTTAATTTTTTCCCGTAGTAATATCCGGTTATTGTTCTACCCTTATCCAAAAAAGCAATCAAGATTACTCCATGGCAATCCCAAAAAACTGTAGCAAGAACTTTTCCAGCAGATTTTTGGACACGAAACTTCTTAGGTCTTGGAGAGGACGAAGGACATTGATCACCAGGTGTATTAAGCATATCTTCGTAAAACTGCTTACCTCTTAACCCTTTTAAATACAGGTACTTAATGATGGCTCGATACTCCAATTTTTCGATTTTCACAATTTCGGTGGAGACCTTTTTTCTTTTAATTTATTGCGTACTGTATACTGCATGTATACTATCACAGCATTCCATTTGTGGAGAGGTCGGAAAACGCTAGCCTGTTTTAGGGGTGATCTCCTAAACGAAAACACTGGAGCAATTGCTGAACCTCAAGCTCTTTTGATGACTTAGCCATCTCTAGCTAGAGACAATTCTAAAACTGCTGGATATTATATTGTGCGCAGATGGTATGACAGCGAACAACTCTCTGTCAATTTGACTAAAACTGTAATTGGAATTTTCATGAGGATAAGAAAACTAAATCTCCAAGAACCTATGATATACGGTCACAGCATTCCATTTGTGGAGAAGGCGGAAAATGCTAGCCTGTTTTTTCTTTCAATTTTACAACCTTTAGGTTATTTAAAGTGCCTTCCTTCAGAGAGTACTACTTTCCACTTTTTATATGGGTTTTACTGCTGAACGATCTTCTAAACAAAATCACTGTAGCTAATGCTGAACCTCAAGCCCTTTTGATGGCTTAGCCATCCCTTACTAAAGGCGAATTTAAACCTGCTGGATATTACATTGTGCGCAGATGGTATGACAGCGAACAACTCTCTGTCAATCTAACTAAAGCTGTAATTGGATTTTTGATGAGGATAAGAAGAGTAAATCTTCAAGAACCTATGACATACGGTCACAGCATTCCATTTGAGGAAAATGCGGAAAATGCTAGCCTGTTTTTTCTTTCAATTTTACAACTTTTAGGTTATTTAAAGTGCCTTCCTTCAGAGAGTACTACTTTCCACTCTTTTATGGGTTTTACTGCTGTACGATCATCTAAACGAAATCACTGGATCTAATGCTGAACCTCAAGCCCTTTTGATGACTTAGCCATCTCTAGCTATAGACAATTCTAAAACTGCCTTTTCTACGACAACCTCGATAATAGTATAATACGTAACGAGTGCGGAAAGTGACATTTTTCACACGAGTGGGAAGTATTGTCTCACGAGGCGCAAGCCGAGTGAGACACTCCTACGAAAAATGTCACTTTCGCACGAGTAATGTACACTATTTTTCCTACGACCATGCGATACTTGTAACAAATATTGTTTAATGTAATGGTTTTTTCGAAATAATGTTGACATCGGTGAGTGCGGAAATAAAATGAGTGAGATTCACTTTGCAACGAGTTAAGTACACTATTTTTCCTACGGCCATAAATATTTAAAAAGTACCTACCTTAGGTTTTTCACTACTATTAGTTTCAACTTCCATTATAATAAAAAACCGAGACTAACACTTTTTATTTCTAGCTTATCTCACAATTATAATTCGTTTACACTTTTATGTAATAAATATTTCACTTACACTTCACAAAAACTATTTCTATGCTTTGTGTTCTTTGTGTACTTCATTATTTTTCACTTTTATAATTAGTATATATTTTTTACAATCACGCGATAAATTTACGAAATATGATGGTTTTATTCACAGTAGAAACTCGATTAATCGGACTAATTATTGTCGTTAGGCATTCGGATAATCGAAAATCCGGATAATCGAATGTACTAAGAAAAGCGGGTTTTGTGCATACATATGTTGTACAAACGATGTTATGTATGTTATTTATCAAAAACAACAAATACATATCAATGAAAATCAATGTTTATTAAGAAATTATTAGGAGATACATCTTCTTAGATGATATACATACATGTACGTACATACTAAAACGTTCATGCTTGCATAAATTTGACTTGTAGATAATTTTAATATAATGAGTCGGTAGTCCGGATAATCGCGAATCCGTATAACTGAGAGCCGGAAAATCAAGTTTCTACTGTATTTGAAAACATCAATAACTGTACCTACCTACAATATGATTATTTTTAAAATAATCATTTTGTAGTGCAAAATATTTTTCAAAATAACGCAGAAGAGATTTTAATTCTTTATAATTTGATTTTTTTAAATTCCTGCAGCTATACTATAAATATACCCAAATTAAGAACATTTGACAGCTATCCGCGTCATGACAATTCGGAGAATGCTGGAATAGACCGCAATTCGATTTCCGGCCGCACCCTTTGTTTTTTTTATCAAAAAATTTTGCGAATCTTAACAGATTTTGTGTTTTGTGCTATATTTGTAGTTATTACGTGGGTAAACTTAAATAAGAAAACCACGTTAATCGAATTCATGCGAACCGTGCGATATGATATCACACTGGGGTGATATCATAGCGCACGGTTCGCGTCACTATGATATGAGAAACTTTCCGCCAGAGTAAAGAGTGCGATATATGTTAATTTCCCATATGGTCGTAGGAAAATGTTCATTTTATAACCGTAACTTCTAACATAAACAAGCACATTTTGTACAGAATTTCATTTTGCATCGGCTGCTAGGCAAGTTTCTAAGCAACAAATGCGAAATGGAATATTTCGTGTTAGGTCTAGGCTCACACTAAAATCACGACGACTACGGCTTGTCAAATTATGACGTCCAGCGACAAATTGATGAAATGTCAGCAGATCGTTTCTGTCAAAGTTTTAGTAGGTAACGAGTAAAGGGCGGAATATATGCAAAGTGCATATACTTGCATATTTTGCATATTTTAAAAAATTTCATAAAAAATTGCATATTTCGGCAAAAATAGAAATTGTGTGCATATTTTTTATGTTTTTCGTTTTATCAAAAGATTAAGTGCGAGCCTTGCAGATAATTGAAATAATTTAAAAGGTGGGTAGGTTTTATAATTATATGGTTTATGGACCCATTTTATTATTATATGGTTTATTGCTGGCATTTATTGGATGTTTAGGAATTTCCAAGTAATCAATGAATTCATAACAAAACTTTCTTTTTTCGGGGTCTAGTTGGAATGGGGTGGCTTGCTTTTATAGTTCGGACTAATTGGAGATCAAATGTGGTCTCTTCTTTTGTATTTATATTGTATAGTTTAGTTTGAAAAATATATTGTTATAAATGCATTTTATACTATTTCAGGTTAAAAATTTTACCTATTATATTTTTCTTTTAATTTTACTTAACATAAATAATTTTTGTAAGAGTCGGCGCTTCTTTATTTCCATTTTTCCATGTTATATTCAAGGCATATAATTGCATATTTTGACAAATAAATGCATATTGTTGCATATTTCAAAGAAAAACTATGCATATATATGCGCATATTTTAACTGAAATGACGTGCATATATTCCGCCCTTTACGAGTAATTTCATAGTTGTTTTCTATAAATACATTTTTATAAGCTTCTATTTCTGTGTAGGTAGGACCTATTAGAAATAGCAATAAAGGAAATATTTACATATTTCTTCAATTTATATTTTAATTCTGATAAAAAGTCCATTAGCGGCGAATTGGGAGTAATGAAATATTATCAGTTTATTTATTTCAAAGTTTTTGCAATGTATGCATGTATTAAACATGAACGATATGTTGTCATAGAAAAAGTATAGTACGCAATTCGCAGCAAAATGGGCATCATTTTGTGCTCATTGCATAAAATACTATTGTAGCCCAAATAATAATAATTTTCCAAATTATTTTAAAATTTCTATTTATCCAGATCTTTTAACGACAATTCTTATTTCAACAGAATCTTTTTCGCCATTTATGTTTAAAAGGTATAGGCTATCGCTCGTAAAATATACACATAGGTACACACAAGTGAAGTAAACCAAGAAAAATAAAATAAAAAATAAATAACGAGTCGAGATCTCGACTTAAAAAGATCAATATCCACAGAGTAGCGGTATTGTTGTTGAAGTGCAACTATTGTAGGATATATATTTTCCGAAAGAGTTTTCTTGGAAAATAAGAAACGACATTGGTTTGGGATGCATTTTCAGTGATTACTCTTTACATTGTGTACCTGATTTTAAACAGCACGTACGATTCGGTAAGAAAATTAAAAGTAAAACTAACAATTTTGAAAATGGTTTTTTTTTGGTTGAGGATAATATCTTTAAATTTAGTTGAAACCTCATTATAATTGCTGTAAAAATATGTTTCCATTTATATCTTATATAGGATCCAAACCTATGGTTCAATAAAACTCAAAGTCCAAACCACAGAAAATTTTAATAAAGTCCCTCAAATGACACTTATGATGCTACTAGTTTCGGTACAATATTACCATCATCAGGCTACAATGTAAAGAAATGGTACACTTAATACATGAAGATCTTATAAAATTTTGTTAAAATTACTTGAACCAGAGTAATAGATAAAAAATTAATATGAAAGATGATTAATAATACAAGATGATTAATAATACAAAATGAGAATGTAGGATATTAATTTCGATATTAGACGCTTCAAAGTGTTTAGTGGTAAAGTTTCATTGAATTATATTAATTTCGAAAAAAGATATAATTGAATGAAGCCTAAAAAAACAATTAAAATTAAGCATGCAAAAAAACAGATTTTTAAGAAGCATTTGTTTAAAATTCGAAATATTGATGGCTTTGCTTTTAAAATAATAGTATTAATTAAATAGGAATTATAATTGTTTTTTGACTTTTTAGCTCTAGTTTTTTATAAATAAACTGATTTTACAGTTAGAAAATGTAGTTTTTCAAATTTGAAAGTATTTCTATCTGAAAGCTGAGATCTTTCTCAACATTTTACCTACATGTGTTTATTCATTTTTTCAGAATGTTAAAAGCCCAAAAGTATTAAGTTTCAAGTCGATCGGTTAATAAATTTGGCTCCCGGGCCGTTCGCGCGTAACCACGAATTGACAAGCACTGAAATTAATTTTATCTCGTAAACTTTTCAATTTACAGAAAAACTTTTCAGATAAAATTTGTAAATAAATGTATCAGCTACAATTTTTGATTTGAACCTTTTTCTGTATTTTTATTATTTAAGCAATTAGAGTGAAAAGACAAAACAAAAAAAATGTACTTAACGATTTTCCAGAAAATGGCATTCCTACCATCGAAAAGTTTGTCTCATGCTGAACACAACCCTTTTAAATACACTCAATTTTAAATTTTCAAGTTTTTTGTATTTTTTGTGAGGTTTTATGTGTTACTTTGACTAGGCTACAACATGATTTGGTATTCAGGAAGATCCTTCGTAGATAGAACCAGATAAAATCATATTTAAAAATGCTACTCAATCTTCCGATGATGCTACGTTCCCAAGAAGGCATCTACCGTTGAGTAAACAACCTAAATCTGGCAACTCAATGTAAAAGAGAAAATTAAATCACCTAATCTATTCATTATCCGAACAAACTTGTAAATTAATTTCGAAGTAATGCCCTAATGACTAGTCAATCCCTTCGGGGGCTTTATAAAGTCCCTCAAAACATCCCTAAACTCCGTATATAACACGAGTGTTACATGTTGGTGCTTTTCTCCCTTGTCAGTTTATTTCCCCTTCGAAAATGGGGTGTCACAAAATCGCTTTATACTAAAATGTATCGAAAATTATTTACAGAAATATATTTATTTCTCCCGAGAGGGTTAGATGGAGAATGATTTTATGGGCGTTAAATTTCTATTAATTTTTTTTAGTTTAAGTAGATTTTTATTTCAATGGGATCAAGTTATACATTTTGTTAATTCTATTCAGCAATCCACATCATATTATTATATCTGGCCTGCAAGATCTCCTCATGTAGCCCCCTTTGATTTTTACTTTTGGGGTTATTTTAAATCTGAAGTGTATTAAGAAAATCAAAATCAATAGTTCTTGTTGAGGTGAGAAACTTTAAATAAAGTGTTGGAGGAACTTTGGACTATAAGTATTGCTACGAAGTCACCATCTCAAAAGCCGACCCTGTCCCTGAATCAAAAATTTTGGCGAATGCGCGTTCTAGATGCTTCTAGAAGGTCGTTTTGTTTTTGGAACAG
Source organism: Galerucella tenella (assembly GCA_910591685.1). NCBI lineage: Eukaryota > Metazoa > Arthropoda > Insecta > Coleoptera > Chrysomelidae > Galerucella > Galerucella tenella. Next base: position 21,990 of record CAJUYH010004570.1, read on the forward strand.
TACCAGCGTCAACACAGTTATACTTTGGCGAGTTTATCTGAAGCCGTGAAAGGAATGCAGTCGAAAACATTCGATATTGCCACGTTTAACTATGAAAAAGCTAAAGTGCTAAGTATGTAGTGATAATAATTAGAAAAGGGATTTTTTATTATTAACAATATGATTAAACGTTAACTCTTTAATGTGCTTTTTTCCTTGGATTTTGTCTATTAACATTATTTTTTCAATTTATGAATATTAAAAGATGAGCACTTTTCCAAATTTGTTACGGGCTTCTTCAAGCTCTGGCAGCGTTGTACGAAAACCATAATTACCATACCCTCCGAATTACATAATTGGTGATTTTTATTGAGAGCTGACGTGTGTTCTTCCCTCTCACTTCGTCAATTGACTGATATTGATTTATCCAGTGGCGTTGGTATTGTCAGTTACCTTTTCATTTTCAATTTTACTTGGTAAAATAGGCACCGTACGCTTATATGCCTCGCCTCTTACCGATTCCCCGTAGCTTTAGATAAACTTGCCAAACTATAATTCAAAGCCAGAGTGTAAATAGTCTTGTAGTTCGCGCGACTGCAGCGACTCGATGCGTGGGTTAGTTGCGCAGTTTTAGTTTTGTCTATGGTGGATATACTTTTACGTCTACATGCTCATGTGGAAAATTTGCTGGTTACAATATCAACAATGTTGAAATAAAAGCATCTGATTGGTATAATGATGACTGATATAAAATTGTCACCAATTCCCAGTTCAAAATGTCATTGTTGAGTTCATACCATACTCTTTATCGCCAACCGTCAGTAAAGCCGTCAATAATCAGATTAATTTCCGGAAGTAAACAAACAGTTTACCTTATCGTACAAGATTTGTTCTATATTTGCTGTTTACTTTGTCATGATAAAATGCAATGAAATATGCCTCGGTTTTTCATATTCTGAATTCTGAACAGTAGGCGATAAAATTTTGTATGCGCCACGTCGGTAAAGTGTCCTCTTCGGACTCGCCTGTTATTCGTCTCGCTCGATTCTCTCGCTCGTCTCATGATGTCAGACTCGTCCGATAAAGAATCACTTTACTGCCTTTGTACCTGGTGGTCCAATAAGCCGATCTTTCGGCTATATATCAGAAACTATTCATGTTATAACTTCAGTAAAAAAATTACTTAGGAAAAGTGGACAGGAGAAATTGTTGGATATTACTTTCAAGTTTCTAGGCTATCCGCTAGGGGGCGTAACCTTTGAAGAAAAATTTAAAAACCAGTTTTTTTGTGAAATATGCCCAATTATACCCAGTGAAAAAATAGGTAAACTGAAAAGAGACCTAAATTTCGCACAAATTTGTTTAAGTTCTTTTTATTCTATTTTTCCAAATAAAGGGTGGGGGAAAGTGGGAAAGTGTCTGTGGATAAATACCTATAGCTTTGGTTTGAATCAACCGATTCTAACGAAATTAGTGTCAATAGAAAGAGTGTAAATGAATTAATTACATCTACTATAAAACAATGGCATTTAATTTTAATTGTCATAGGTAGAGGGTACTTTCGAATGAACAATATTAAAATTTGTTTTCCTTGAGAATGTTTAATGGAAACACCTAATTATTGTAAATTATAATGGAACTGGATTAAATTCTCAACAAAACGGCGCAAACCGCATGTTCATAACTTTTGTCGAACTCGAGATTTTTAAATAAAAACGCATGAACATAAAGTGAGTATAGTATTGACACCCTGTATTATAACTTAAAATTAAATATGGGAAAGAAAGATCATACCTACAGATATCTTGGTCATTGAAACTTGATGTCCAATTAAATGTTCAAATTGTTTTTCATCGTTTTCCACACAAATATGTAATCTAGCACGCTTTGACATATCTGCTGCTTAAATTTCAGCTGTTGATATACTATTAATAGCGTTTTTAATGCGCTGTTGCATGTCGTCTCGCGTGGTTGGTGAGTTTGGTACGCTAAATCCTTCAATCATCCCACAGATAAAAGTCCAGACATATTAAGTCTGGAGATCTAGCTGGCCCTGAAAATATACTTACCCTTCCAATCCATCCATTTGGATAGCTTACATTCAAATAATCTCTAATTCGTCTGGAAAAGTGCGCAGGACACCCGTCATGCTGTAATATTATACCTCATGTTTGTAAGGAAATATCTTTCAATAAAACAGACAACCAATTATCCAGAAAATCCAAATATGTATCGCCATTTGAAGTTCCAAGAAATATGAACCTGCGATCTTTCCGTCAGCTATACCACACCAAATATTAAGACTCCATCTACCTTGAAGCTGCACTTCCTCCACCCAGTGCGGATTTTCTTTAGATCAATAATGCTTATTATGCAGATTACCACCACCCGCACTATTAAGCATAGCCTCGTCTACACACAAAATTTTTGACATGATATGCGGTACTGTTCTTCTAGCAGATTTAACAATTGCAGTAACCTGAGACTGAAGCAGCATTTAATTGGACATTAAGTCTTAATGATCGAAATTTATGTATGATCTTTCTTTTACATATTTAATTTTAAGTTATAATACAGAGTGAGTTAATACTATACTTACTTATGTTTATGCGTTTTTATTTATATCTTGACTTCGACAATAGCTATCAGCCTGCGGTTTGCGCCGTTTTGTTGAGAATTTAATCCAGTTCCATTATAATTCACAATAATTAGGTGTTTCCATTAAACATTCTTAAGGAAAACATATTTTAATTTTTTTCATTCTAAAGTACCCTCTACCTATGCCAATTAAAACTAAATGCCATTGTTTTATAGTAGATGTAATTCATTCATCTACACTCTTTCTATTGACACTAATTTCGTTAAAATCGGTTTATTCAAACCAAAGTTATAAGTATTTATTCACCAACACTTTCCCACTTTCCCCCACCCTTCATTTGGAAAAATAGAATAAAAAGTACTTGAACAAATTTGTGCGAAATTTAGGCCTTTTTTTAGTTTACTTATTTAACACTGGGTATAATTGGGCATATTTCACAAAAAACTGGTTTTTAAATTTTTCTTTACAGGTTACGCCCCCTAGCGGTTAACCTAAAAACTTGAAATTAATTTCCAGCAATTTCTTTTGTCCACTTTTCCTAAGGAATTTTGTCTCCCAACTTTATAACATGAATAGTTTCTGATATATAGCCGAGAGATCGGCTTATTGGACCACCCGGTACATAAATAACTATTTTGGTGTGCGACATGGATTGTTAATGTCCTTCTAACACATTAAGTGGGAAGAAATGGAAAAAAAGGCAGGTCTGTGATTAATCCTAATCAAAATATCACAATAATGAACCGTTTAAATATATTACAAACGTTAACCCTAATCTTTGACCTGAAATATTTGACTAGTTGATGTTTAGAATACGCGCAAGCGCGACCTGTCGATCGGGAGAAATTGCAGTGTTCAAAATAGGATGCAGACGTATCTTTCATAACGGCAATGTGTCTTTTTCTACTGTCCCACTGACAGTTCTCGTCAGGTCTGTACTTTGTTGTTTACGTTAAATTAATATTTATGAAAAGTGAATATTAATCTTATTGTTATATTTATTTAAATCATCCAAAAATATGCCTAGATACACGAAAAAACATCAGCATTTTGAATGTTCTGAAGTATTTTCAGTTAGAAAAAGAAACTGGTAATTATTAATTCCATAGCCCTTTCGAATTTAGCTGAATACGATCCCGATGATTTTATTTATCAAATTTAAGGCCAGCTATATGTCAAAATAGCAAATAAAATAAACGACATACCCAAAACCCGGATATATACATCACAAACGATGACGCACACCAAGAACGCTATTATATGAACTATGGACACCCTGTATAAATAATTTTTAATCCTACAAATAAAATTTTCTAAAATATTTTATGGTTATAAATCCAAGCAACCACTTCTAAAATCAGTTAATTCATCGGCGAGTCCGCGGCAGCCATTGGTGGGCGTCACATCACCCGACCAATCAGCATTCATTCGAACAGCGCCTCGAAGCGCCCCCACTGCGAACTACAATTTAAGTACTCGCGCTCCACAGAGGGTCCGAGTCTTTGCCATGTTGAATTTTACTTTAACCATTACCCGTCCTTTTCATATGCATAATTCTATCACGTTGGATGGAGGATTCTATTTAGTACAGAGTGCATTGTGACTCTCGAGATCTTGTGCGGTAATTAGTGAGATAGATGCATTATGTTACGTATATGCATCTCATCTGCGGTTTTTTTCTTCTCTTCTTGTTTTCCCCTCTTTATTTGCTCTTTCTTGTACTTTGTTAGCTAGCAAGTAGGGTGGTTATGAATGGTGTGTCTATAAGTTTAAGAAGGGATGTGAAAGTTTTATGGAAAAATATGCGAATGTTAAAATTGATGAGGGAAAACTATTGGTCGAAATGTCGAGTCGAATTGTACAGCTTAAAGTATACGGGGAGTTGAATTCATTACGATTATCAGGAAGAAGTGATCAGACTTTTTCGGATACACTCTATAACCTATTATAGTTCTTTTCAAGATCTAAGAAACTGACTTGACCTGACTTAGGCTTGAGTTGCAATAAAAACATAAAACTTCTCGGATTTACCGTGCAGAGCCTCACTATACCTGATAAAAAAGAAAAAGTACTAAGGATTTATAATAAGAA
>CAJUYH010004571.1:0-26655 GCA_910591685.1 Galerucella tenella
AAAAACTATTGAAATTAACGATAAATCTCAAGGAAAGTTTCTACATTCGACCGTTAACATTTCAATACTTGGAATGATCAAAAGAGTGGAGTCCTTATTGTAGCTTATTACACTGACTGGTATTGTTCATAATCCCGCCTTCTGATCTGAGGATTCAGCAGCCTTCTGGAAGTCCTTCTCAGTACGTTAACCAGCCTATGGCTTTAACATAATTGATAACGTCCGCAAGAAGAACTAAAATATGAGCAGTCAGAAAGAATATGCTCATGTTGCTGTTCACAGCCTAGATTTAAGGATGCGCCTCATTCTAGGATAAGGATTTTTGTCATCGTGAAGAATACTTTTGTTGCTGCATTGACAGAATAGTTCCTTGGATAGTTTGCAGTATTTTGTTTAACCCCACCTTCCGTAACCTAATTCTGAGTGTGCCTTTGCACTAGGCTTGATACTGCTGAAACTGTTATATTGGGAAATAGACAGGCTTGATAGGTTCTCAATCTGCTGCTTTCCAGCCAGGAGATCAGTTACGCGATTATTTTTATTAGACTTCTCATTGCCTTTGGTCAACAACGCGGTGTGACAAAATTGTTATATGTCGCCTCAACCAAGGCATGGTGACATTCTAGTACTGTCACTGATATGACACATGGTCTCTTCTGCTTCAGCTTCTCTGCTCTATCTGTATGGACTAGATCCTTACTGGGAATCTTCCGATCACCCAATGTAGACTGAAGATCTCTAGAACAATGTCCAGTGAGATACTACGAGAAAATATGGAAGGTAGTGGAATGTTTTAAAATTGTTCTTGAATTTTAAGCATTAAAATATCTCATGCGAAAACATTTTTAAGGAAGAGCATTTTTGAGTAAACGTATGTATATGGTAGTGGGAAGTCGCAAAACTTTAGCTTGCATCAACGAACATCAACAAGACAAGAAGGGTCACTCTCCGTCGGAACTTTCATGTCCATCTTACACAAGCGCGCCGACGATTTCGAAAAATTCCTGGAGCCGTGTACGTGCTCGTGCATATACGAGGTTGATGCAAACCGCTAGCGATTAAAACGAATAAAAATTCACTTTACCAGGGTGATTTAGAAACATCTAGCATTAATTGTTATTGTAACCTATTCCATTTAGTGGGAATTAAAATAAAAAAGGGAATATCGTCAGGATATTTAATTTGTGAATCTAAACATAATTATAAAAAGAACTGGTAGCAAAAATGAAAGTTACATCAAAAAGTAATAATGTAGTAAGCTACAGATGAGACTAGTAGGTATAAAAATTAAAAATAAAATGTTTGCAAATGCCATCTTAAATAGGTATTCTAATATAAAATGTATACAGGTCATTAGAGGTTGTTTCAAATCCGACGCCATCAAAGAGTACCATCTTACCTAACAGTAAAATACGGGTACTGGGAAAAATAATTATCGCGATTCGAAAATTGTGAGAATGGATACACGAACCATCCAAAACCAAAGGCGTTTAACCAAATGAGTTAAAATCTATGAATTTTGAAAGTCTTTCATATTGCCGGTTTTCAAAGATGTTTCAAGATACTCAATTTTATGTTAGGTTTCATTGATTGTTTCGAAGAATATTTATTTTTTATATCCTGGTCCGCAAATTTAATTGTAAAATAAATCCGCAGCCTAATATATAGGTTTAAAAAATATTAATGAGGAAACTCTTTACAAGGATGTGTAAACAGTAGATTTTCATATAATTTTCTAAGGGTCGCTCCAACGTTCTCGTGACAACAATTTTAATGTATATTCATTATTATACTTTGTGCAAGCACTACAAGAGTGTTGCAGCGAACACTTAAAAATTCAAAAAGTCAATAATGTACTGGACTTTTCAATTTACAGAAAACCAACACATACTGATGTGACTATACCATATGATTCCAACCACCCCATGTCACATAAACTAGCAGCATACAATTCGATGATTCATAGAGCATTTTCGGTTCCTATGAACAAATTTAATTTTGATAGAGAAATTAATACAATTAAACAAATAGCCACATCCAATGGTTATCCTTTACATTTAATAAATAAATTACTTAATAAAAAAGAGAAAAAGATGGCGTTACAACTAATATTTCCTAAACAAACTAAAGAAGTAACAAATTACAAAACCATCACTTATGCTGGTAATATTTTCAATAATATTTCAAAGATAATATCTTCAGCAACAAATACAACAATTTCTTTTTTTAAAACAGAAAACAATGTAGGTAGAAATTTGCTAAATGTAAAAACAAAAATAACCCCATTAAGAAAATCTGGGATATACAAACTTAAATGTCCGGATTGTAATGCTGTCTATCTTGGTCAAACCAGTCGTAATTTTGAAATTAGGTACAATGAACACTTACGAGCATACAGATTAAAACAACCAGATAAATCACATTATGCAAAACACCTACTTGACACTAAACATTCAGTAACACCTAACACAGAACCAGAAATACTACATGTTTGTGATAAGAAGCAAGAACTGGACTTCCTCGAAGAATTAGAAATTAGAAGACACTTAACAGACCCACAATATGAAGACCTCAATGAACAGCTGAATCTAGGAAGTTCTCCATTATTAAACTGTCTTCTTAAGTAATAATTGTAAAGATCAGCAGATATAGTTTTCCTGGTTTCCTATATCATTGCACAGTTATACTGATCTTAAATGGGACAAAGATATCCAGAATATCCCCATAGGGCTAATAATATCAAAGCTACTATTTGTAAAATCTTCTTCTTTTTTCTATTCATATATATTAAGTCAATCACTAGATAGGGCACTATTTGGACTAGCCAAATATATATCAAGTATACATCATGTCAAAAGTAACTTCTGTCATTCTGACGATGATATTTATATCGAAACAATTGTCAATAATTTACTTGCAATTTACACATTTTTACAAATATATTGTGGAGTCATTTAGAAACAGTTAGTTTCATTTAAAACCATATTTAAATTGTTTGTTATGGCAAAAACCACTAAATGATAATAAAATCTTTCCAAACCAATTTAAAAGGACAAATAATGATATTCGTTTAGTGTGCAGACAATATAATGTGTCCAAACTGTATCAATTATGTTCACTAGCATTTGAAATCATCATATATTAATAGGTTTGAAATAATCAGCATTCAGGTTAGGCAATTGAAATAGTTCTTGTAGTCAATAATCTGAAGGAGACAAAAATAAATATAGTCTTTACTCTATTGCCGTCATACAATTTTTTTGGGATAGGCTGTATAATTATTTATTATTTTAGGGGCTCCTGAAGCACAGAACGATACAAAGCAGTGGGTCTTACCTGAAAATCTCACCAATGAGAGATCATCCAAATATGAAATTTGTTCAAAATCATTTGCAACTAAATATAGCAGGATGTATATGCGTTGTCACACAGGCGAAAAACCATTCAAATGTGAAATATGTTCCGAATCTCGAATCATTTACGACAAACTCTCAAGTAAATATTCATATTATGCGTTGTCACACAGGCGAAAGACCATTCAAATGTGAAGTTTGTTTGAAATCATTCACGACAAACTCTGAAGTAAAAGTGCATATGATGCGTTGCCACACAGGCGAAAAACCATTCAATTGTGAAATTTGTTCAAAATCATTTACGACAAATAGACCAGGGTCGATAATTTTTGAAACAAAAAATAGTAGTTTACCTAACTAGTGCGGAAAGTGATACTTTTCCGCACGCTATTGCAGATGGCCGAACGACGCTTTAGCGGAGTTCGGCCAGCAATCGCGTGCGGAAAAGTCACTTTACGCACGTGTTAGGTACACTATTTTTTCTACTAGCATGCGGAAAGAACCCAAAAGTAATCATAAATCAACATTTCTCATTATATACATATCAACAAATTAATTATTATTATTTGACATTCATTTGATGAGGCTTATACCAGGGCCATCAAAAAATTATTGAAAAATAAGTTTTTTTTTATTAAAAATTATAGCAGCATTATAATAAATTTATTAATTTTTCAGTCATTTGGTAAACTTGGATATACAAAATACATATTTTGAATATTCAAATGTCAGTATATTCCTCAAATGTCAATAAATTTACTTTCCGCACGTTAGTAGAAAAAAATAATAGTAAGATGAAACCTATTAGAGAAGGAGGATAATATGATATAATTGAAGAAAAAAATAAATTACGGGCGATCCGAGTTCGGGAAGTGGAAGGGGGTGAGTTTTTAAGGGTAAAAATGGGTCATCTCGATTTCTGGCAAAACTACAAATCCTACGGAAAAAAGTTGAATGGCAAAGTTGTGAGTAATAAAAAGCTCTACAACTTTTGTATTCACCATTTTCACACATAACCTTAAAATTTATGTGAAAGACTCAAATAACCAAGTTTTTGGTTTTTTATTTTTATCTTTTTCAAAAAAAGTATCTTTTTTACGAAATTTCGTAAAAACTTACCTTATTATGTCCCAAATACACTGTAATTTATTTGATTTGAAATACTTTTTTTTTCACCCTATTTTGACTCAATATCAAAAAAGCACCCCAATTTTCAATCGAAAATTCTCGCGTCAAAATATCAGCTTTTTTCAAAAAGTCGGTGGGCTTTTTGTTCGATGAAATCTCTACTTTCTGATAGTCTGAAAAAAATATACATCTCTATGGTAAATGTTCTCAGAAAATGCAAAAAATGAAAAAAACTCAAATTCGAAATTTTTTTTAATCACTGTACAATTTCATCGAAAAAATGTGATTGCTGCAATTTTGTCGAGTTAAAAAGTTTATCCACTAAATTCTAATTACATTCATGTCATAGAAAATCTCATAAAATGTGAATATACATGTAAATCGTACTATTGAATTTAGATAGTTCACTTTGAATACCTACATTATAATAATTTTAAAAACGTTAATCTTTGTTTAGTTGTGTGGGTTGTGAGGTTTTATAATAAAGGATGCTTTGGTGTTGAAGAAATATCTTTTAATTAAGTTTTTATGTGTATTGTACATAAGACATATATTATTATATATCAAGACCATCGAGATCGTTCATTACTTTGTTGACATATGACATAAGCAGGTTTCTGGTGAACGTTATATTGAACACCTTCCCCTTAAAGATTCAATCTTATCAATGGTCTGATAGGTCGACCATGACGAGATCTTACAAAGTCATTGCGTATCTTATCAGGTAGCAAAGGTTCATTGTTTTCAAATAATGAGCTCACATCATTAATTATGTCATCATTAGCGTTGTTTTGTATGTTGACATGATTATTGATTATGTTAGTTACACATTGTTCAGGTAGCAACTCAGGTTTCAAAATTTTTTCGTACGGATCAGATAGAGTTATTAAGGATTTTTTGGCGAGTTACCGTTGATAACCGCTAGTCACCAAGCGGTTATATCCCCACTCATTGCCTTGGACAGTAATTTCAGAGGTTTCGTGAAAACATTGCGGTTATAAAAAGAGGTAACTAAATGATACAATGACAGTTGAAAGTCTCCATAATGAGTTTGTTTTGGTTAATTCCTGTTTTTGATAATGTTTTTTTCAATGACAATAGTTATCTTCAACAAACGATTCGTCATTGATTTAATTCTCAACATCTAGCTGTTCGTCATTCATGTTGCCAGCTTCTAACACCTCTTCTTCCGCCATATTTGTTTATTATTTGAACTTGTAACCACATATAACCCACCTATAAAATTGTGTTACAGAATCTATAACCGTCTTATAAATCATGACGTCAGTTTGTGACGTCATTCATCCCTCCCCTGTAACCGTTGCTTCGCGAAAATGGAGCGGTAGCAAATTATCAGTTACCGATTGTATAACGGTAACTCGCCAAAAAATCCTTATTGAGAGCTTGATTTGGCTTGTGTTTCTTCGAACAATGTTATTATTTTTTTCTACTTGCAACCAGTATGATCGGGGTTCATTAGCCTTCTCTAGTATGATGGCTTTGTGCCATGTTTTATCTATTGAACTTTTTGTGACTACTTTATCCCCTTTCTTAAAATCTTGAAGGGATCTACGGCTGGTTTTATCATATTGTCTTTTCATATTTTCTTTTTGTTTGCATAGGTATTGGTAGATATTGTTTTGAACTTTTGGTTCCAATTTTTCACTAGTAATTGGTATTTGTGTTTTTAGAATCCTACTGTGTAAGATTTGAGCAGGAGAAGCACCAATATTAATGATGGGAGTATTATTGTATTCTAGTACTGATTCACGATAATCATTATCCTCATCGTAAGATTTTTTTAAAATTTGTTTGCCTATGTAAACACTTTTTTCTGCTAGCCCATTGCTTTGATGGTAGTAGTACTCTTTGCATTTTTTTGAAATAAATGGTAGGTTGTCCGCTATTAATCGTTGTGGGTAACCAAATCTGGTAAAAATATTTTGCATTGCGTCAATTACGGCTTCAGATGTTTTATTTCGTAGTAGAGACATTTCTAACCAGTGTGAAAAATAATCAGTTAACACAAGATATGGTTTAGACCCAAACTCCAAGATATCCACAACCACCTTACTAAATCTGAGTTTAGGTACACTGTGAGGTAGCATGAGTTCTTTAAAGTTTGTAGGCATATATTTTTTACATATTTTACATTTTCTGATATAATGATTTATGTCAGCACTTAAATTCGGCCAGTACAGAGTTTGTCTGGCTTTATGGATGGTTTTATTTATTCCCAAGTGCCCCTTATGTAACAAATTTAATATATAAGTTTTTAGACTGTTGGGCACTACTACTTTATTATTTACAAAAAGTAGCCCTGCTTCAACATACAGTTCGTCTTTCATATTAAAGTAGGGTTTACAATTTATTGGGATTTCTGTTATTTTTGTTGGCCATCCATTATAGCAATAATCTAAAATTATTTTTAGGATTTCATCATTAGCTGTCTCCTTCCTGAATTGAGACTTTTTCTCATCAGACATAGGTAAATGCTTAGAGACAGTGTGAACCATTTCCATCATTTCATGATCAAAACTTTTACATTTTAGACTTGATCTTGATAACATATCTGCAAAATGAACTAGTTTACCAGGAACATATTGCACATCTAAATTATATTTTAATAATTTTATTCTTAAACTTTGTAAACGAACAGATCCGATTTTACACAAAGGTTTTTTCATGATGGAAATGATTGGTTTGTGATCTGATTGTACTGCAATATTTGCTCTGTAGATAAATTCATGAAATTTTTTAGTTCCATAATATATTGACAACATTTCTTTCTGCCCCTGTATCCAGTTTCGCTTTTGATTTTCTTATTTTCTATTAAAACAATTTCTTCCCATACATCATTACATTTACAGTTATTTATATTTTTGCATGCACAGATGTTACTTGTAACTTTACCTACAAAAATGTCGCTGGATCCGTCACTGTCCTGCTCTACATTTTTATAATGACATTTTACGTGTTCTCCATATCATTATAGACGAATATAAATTTTTTTAAGCAACTTCCTATTTTCCAGAAGCAAAAAAATTATGTTTCAAAGCAGAATGATAGAACACACTTATGTAGTACACTTATTTAACTTTGTTGATTTATTATTTTTTCAATAAGAATTTATCTGAACAATTGTCAAATGACCAAAACGTGTTTGTCGTGGGGTTTTCTCGAGGGTTTTCTCCTATATACGCACCGTGTGATGTAATGAAATAAATATTCCAATTTCTCAGTAATACCCACTTGTAACTTGGTTAAATATGATTTTTTTCATCCAGAAATGTACTGAACAATTGTCGAATGACCCAAATGTAATTGTCGTGAACACAGAACAAATGTCGCGCTCTTAATTTTTTTATATGGGGTGGCTCTGCTAACTTAATACTAAGTTAGCAGTGCCACCCATAAATAAATATCAAAAAGCATCAAAATTGTTATGTTTCAAAGCAGAATGATAGAACACAGTTATGTAGTACACTTATGTAACTTTGTTGATTTATTATTTTTTCAATGAGAATTTATCTGAATATCGGAATATTTCTTTCATTACATCACACGGTGCGTATATAGGAGAAAACCCTCGAGAAAACCCCACGACAAACACGTTTTGGTCATTTGACAATTATTCAGATAAATTCTTATTGAAAAAATAATAAATCAACCAAAATTACATAAGTGTACTACATAAGTGTGTTCTATCATTCTGTTTTGAAACATAATATTTTCGCTTCTGGAAAATAGGAAGTTGCTTAAAAAAAATTTATATTCGTCAATAATGATATGGAGAACACGTAAAATGTCATTATACTTATGCGCTGTTGCCAAAAATACGAAATTTCTTCAAAAACCAGGAATTTCCAAGAAAAAGGTATATATATGCTAGAAGGAATAGATTTTTTGCATTTTTTTCACGTCAGATGGATTTCGACAATTACTCGACAATTATTCGTAACAATTTTGATGCTTTTTGATATTTATTTATGGGTGGCACTGCTAACATAATATTAAGTTAGCAGAGCCACCCCCTATAAAAAAAACTAAGAGCGCGACAATTTTTTCACGTTCACGACAAATTCTCGACAATTATTCGACAATTATTGGAATAGGTTTCATCGATTTATTTGCAAGTGGCTCTGCTAACTTTATAGGGGTACAGAAATCTATGGCTTTCATCACTGTAAGCTTGTCAATTCTCAATAGTGCTTCCCGTGTTGTTGTATCCCTGATACCCATTACAATTTTGTCTCTTAGTTGTTTCTCTTCATGGGTTTCATGTTTCATTCGGATCTACTACATTATAATTGCACGATTTGATCAGGTGTTTACAATCTGTTAGAAAGTGCTCAAATGACTCACCTTCTGCTTGGTACCTCTTTAAAAAATTATATCGTTCGAAGCACTCGTTCATTCTTGGGTTCACATATTTATTTAACGAATCTAACATATATTTATAGTCATCTATATTTCCATCTGGGATATTGAATGTGGACATAATTCTCGCAGCTTCTGTGCCCATAATGTTTCTTAATATGGAGAGTTTTACCTTGTCTGTGGCTTCGTGTTGCCCCGTTGCAACTAAATAGTCTTCAAAGGCAGTTTTCCAAAACTTCCATTAGCTGGCTGCATTCTGTGCTTGTAAATCGAAATCAGGCGGTAGTTTTACGGGACCTGTCCCCGATCCTAGATTTGCCATCCTTAAACTTCGGCGTGTCTATACTTAACCTCAACTTTAATTTTTACGTTTTTAAACTTAAACGATGTTTCCCCACAAAACTTTTTAGATATATCGCAGCGCCATGTTTAGTTGTGTGGGTTGTGAGGTTTTATAATAAAGGATGCTTTGGTGTTGAAGAAATATCTTTTAATTAAGTTTTTATGTGTATTGTACATAAGACATATTATATATCAAGACCATCGAGATCGTTCATTACTTTGTTGACATATGACATAAGCAGGTTTCTGGTGAACGTTATATTGAACAATCTTGATATTTATAAATACACTATCTTGAATTCTAATCACCTATCCGTTAATTTTTGTTTCTTTGATGGTATTTCTTCATCGTTAGACTCGACAAACCTTTCCAACTCTAGTTGATCTTCGAAATCTTCAAGACCATCACCTTTTTCGTCTCCAATGTTATTTCCAATCTGCATTGGTTCTTCATCCACAATTTCATCTGAATCATTTACTTCTTCGTTGGTTTTTTCTTCCATATTGGAGCAATTTTTAGAACCATGACAATTTTTACATAAATTTGTGAATTTTAAACCATGTTTTCGGCAGCCACATTCCAAACTGTTACACCCAGCTTCACAGCGACAGCAAATAGCTTTGAGCAATATTTCCGGAATTAAATCCTTTTCTGTAAATTTGGTCATAATGCCACGTTGATGTTTCTTCCAGCTTCTATCTGTTGTTGTCAATTCGTTGCCTAACCAAGTTTGAAGCTGATAATATGCCCTGTAACAATTCTGTTCTGCTGTTCCTTCAGTGGGTGAGAGGTTTGCCAAAATGAAGGGTGATTTAATTTTTGCCAATTGATTTTTTTGAAACCTTGATTGACTCAGTGTAATTCTTTCATTTTTGCATTTATAAATAGACTTGATTAATTGTAATCCATTTTTTAGGTTACGTTTTAGTGTATTTCGATTTGCAATTTTTTCGTATATCAATGTAACATGGAATCTTACGTTTTTTGAGTAATTGAAGTGTAAATTGTAATAAATAGCTCAAAATTATACATAGTGAAAAAAAAACTTCGAATTTTATTTTTTTTTTATTTTTTTTGATTTTTCGCATTTTCTGAGAACATTTACCATGGAGATGTATATTTTTTTCCCACTATCAGAAAGTAGAAATTTCAACGAACAAAAAGCCCACCGACTTTTTGAAAAAAGCTGATATTTTGACGCGAGAATTTTCGATTGAAAATTGGGGTGCTTTTTTGATATTAAGTCAAAATAGGGTGAAAAAAAAGTATATTTCAAATCAAATAAATTACAGTGTATTTGGGACATAGTAAGGTAAGTTTTCACAAAATTTCGTAAGAAAAATATATTTTTTTAAAAAGATAAAAATAAAAAACCAAAAACTTGGTTATTTGAGTTTTTCACAAAAATTTTGAGGTTATGTGTAAAAATTGTGAATACAAAAGTTGTAGAGCTTTTTATTACTCACAACTTTGCCTTTTAACTTTTTTTCGTAGGACTTGTAGTTTTGCCGGAAATCGAGATAAACCTTGAAAACCCACCCCCTCCCACTTCCCGAACTCGGATCGCCCGTAATTTATTTTTTTCCTCAATTTTCCTCATATTCCCCTCCTTTTCTAATGGGTTTCATCCTACTATTATTTTTTTTCACTTTTTACTGTTTTTGAAGGCTTCGGCACTGGTCTAAAACTCTCAAGCAAAGTTACATATTATGCGTTGCCACACAGGCAAAAAACCTTTCAAATGTGAAATTTGTTCGAAAACTTTTACGACAAACTCTCAAGTAAATATCAATATGCGTTGTCACACGGACGAAAAACCATTCAAATGTGAAGTTTGTTTGAAATCATTTACAACAAACTATGGGTTAAAATTGTATAGACACTGTCACACAGGCGAAAAACCTTTCAAATGTGAAATTTGTTCGAAAACATTTGCGACAAACTCTCAAGTAAACATTCATATGCGTGGTCACACGGGCGAAAAACCATTCAAATGTGAAATTTGTTCGAAATCTTTTACAACAAACTCTCAAGTAAAGTTACATATGCGATCTCACACTAATAGGAAACGTTGAATTTGTATAAAAGCAATACCTGTCCACGAGTTTTAATATATCAATGGGAGTAGATGATAAACTCGCATTTTTTGGAACTGTCTGAACAAATGGAAAAACTAACCAAGGAATACTAGCATTAAACATGTAGTTCATCGACCAAAAATCTTTTCTCTCTGTCAAAAACATGTGGTTTGAAGTAAAAAATAGTAGAACATTAATTATATAATATGAGCTTGCTGGAGCATGATTTTGATGAATTCTCAATATACAGGGTGCGGCATTAGTGTGAGAAAGTTCAGTTACTCACTTGTCGTGAGAGATGCAAAAAAACTTTATTTAGATAAAACTTGAGGACCGGTATTTTGAACATATTTTCGAATATACAGGGCCACATATAATTGGCAGACTGAACCTAACTTTTTTTTAAATGGATCATCCTGTATCGTCCAATATTAAACTATATCAAAAATCGTTTGATCGTAAATAATTTCTTGACTTGATATCAAATGTATACAATAATGGTACAGGGTATTGATGGTACTGGGAAATTAATAAAAAAGTTCTTATATCTTTTAAATAACCCCGTATAACATTGCAATATCTTGTAGAAACAAGAAAATCGAGGAGAATAAAACATGTGGAAATATACAGCGGGTATTCCATTAAAAAAAGTTAGGTTCACCCTGCCAATATGGGTGGCCCTGTATATTTGGGAATATTTTCAAAATATGGTCCTACATATGGCTTAACTTTCAACTAAATAAAGTTTTTCGCATCCCTCACAAAAGTGAGTAATTGGATTCATAGTAATGCCGCACCCTGTATATGTATCTTTTAATTTAAAAATAAAAGTTTTGACATTTTGACAGTTAATTAGTTATTAATATTTTTCGCAAACCTTATAATACAACTAAACAAAAAGGTTCCTTAAATTGTTTAAATACCTATAGGTACCATGAAATCAACCAAAAAAAAGCGAATACCTTTATTAATATTTTTTAACCAAACAACTGTCCATAACAGTTGTCACTTTTTATGATAATTTTTTTAAATCCACAGTATACCCCCACTGGGGGTATACTGTGTTTAAATCCTCCATGAAAAGGGGATGGCTAAACAATACATAGATATTGGCTAGGGATGAGTGGTCTGAACTCTATGGTAAAGGCTACTCTCCATCGAAAAAGAGAAGAATAATTGTGAACGAAAATAGGTTTGTTCGTAGAAGCAATTTCCAATCGATTGGAAATTAGTCAAACTCTGACATTCCGTTTGGGATTCGTTGTAAATCGATTTTACTTTTATTTTACTCACGTTTTAGGTTTGTTCGTAGAACAGTCAGAAACCGTCAGAGGCATGCGCATTAAAATAAAGCGTTCGTAGAAACAATTTGGCAGTTGGTGATTTAAAAATCCTTTGTTCGAAGAAAGAAATTTGCGGTTTCGGATCAGATGCCAACTATCAGAATAATTTGCTGACCGGTATAAAATTTTCAGTTTGAACATGAGAACATGCGTATTGGGATACTGTAGAAAGTGACAAATTTTACTATTTTTCTATTATAGTGAAAAAAAAACATGGAAGTAGCTAACCAGTCAGTTCTTTCTAAAATAAGACGTGAGTAAAATAATTTGTATGCTATAATACCGGACATTTAAAAAAAAACCTCTGGCTTCTTATTAAGATGGCCAAAGAATTACACACACATTACAAAATTATTAACTTATACATTATTTTTTCCAGCTTTTCTTCAAGTGATGATGAACTTTTAGTTTAGTTCATTTTTATCAAAGATATCTCTGTCAAATTGTCAAAATTTTCCACCCGTTCGTACAATAAAAATTGCCAATCGATTTACAACGAATAACAAACGGAATGTCAGAGTTTGACAAATTTCCAATCGATTGGAAATTCCTTCTACGAACAAACCTTTTATTTTAGAAGGAACTGACTGGTTAGCCATTTCCATGTTTTTTTTACCATAATACAAAAATAGTAAAAATTTGTCACTTTCTACAGCATCACAATACGCATGTTCTCATGTTCAAACAGAAAATTTTATACCGGTCAGCAAATTATTCTGATAGTTGGCAACTGATCCTAAACCGCAAATTTCTTTCTTCGAACAAAGGATTTTTGAATCACCACCGGTGGCCGAATGCTGCAAAGCAAGAGGCCAAGAATCAGAGGAAGAAGAAGATCCATCCGTATTGACAGTTTATTGTAAATATCATAGAATAGATTCACTCATTTCAATTTTTGTACACACTTTAGTGTAATACTTTGCCAATAAATAAACTAAACTATGGAAGTGAAACAAGAACCAGACGATATTTTCTTTGAGGAGCATAAGCTGGAAATCGATGAGTATTTTATTTCGAGTGAAACAGTCATAAAAAACGAATTCGATTCAATAAAACAAGAGAAGGATTATGATAATAATGTAGGATCTGAGTTGCAACAAACAAATATAAATGTTAAAAGTGAAACAGTTGATGATGCCGACATAAAGTACAATTATGAAGGAATAAATGATATCAAACAATCAAGGAAAGGTGTGTGAAAAATCATACTACATACATAATATGGGTTAGGTGCTGTTAGGACAGGGGAACATTATTCCTACTTTTAAATTGTTTGTAATTTCGAAGCTATGACAAAAACCACTAAGAGATCAAATCTTCCAAACCATATTCCTTTATTCTTTTTTCTTATTCTTTTGAGAATCAAACCACAATCTTCAAAAAATTACATATATCAGATATCTTGTGAATGCGACAAATTCTATTTAGGTGAAACATCTAGACCATTGAAAGTCCGAATAAGTGAACATAAAAAATACATCAAAGATAGGGAGTTCTTTAAGTCAGGTATTTGTAAACATGCTTGGGAAGAGGGGCATAAAATTCAATGGGATTCGACAAAAATAATATTGAAAGAGCCCAATACTAAAAGACGAAAAATCAAAGAAAGTGCTTTGATACAACTAAATGCAGATAAATGTGTAGCTAGTATTTCAGCCGAATGTAGTCAAATTTGGTTACCAATATTAGAAAGAGAAATTTCCAATAAGCAATTACCTGCGTTATCAGGATAGCATCATAAGTTTTTATCCAGGTTTTCTTATGATTTATCATTGGAATAGTTGTTAATCGATACACACTTCAATACACAAAATCACCAAACTGAGTTATACATGTTTTGAAAACAAAAATGATCATACACAAAAAAGTAACAACAAACGCGTTTTATTAACAACATTTCCAAAATAAGATAAAAAAAGCGCTATCCCAATAAAAAAACCGTTCCTGGAACGTGCACTTCACTGGATTCCATTTCTAGTAGACTATCATATCGTTAGAATGTCATAAAACAAAATATTTTATTTCACATTTTACCAGATGTGTGATCTACTATGAATGGACCTTAAATTTGACAACAAAGTTTTGTAGTCTTAAACTTCAAAATATTATTGATTGTCTAGTTGTCATATTTTTTCGTTGTGTCAGATGGGGACCAAAAATTATTTTATCAATTTTATTGCTAGTTAATCTTGACAACGGTAGCTGGAACGCTACCGAAACGTCGAAATAAAAAATAAAAAACATTATTGTGGTTTGATTCCCAAAAGAATAAGAAAAAAGAATAAGTAATGCCACAAGGAACTTACAGAAGACATATTCCTTTAGTGTCCAAACAATACAATTATTGTTTGCACACTAAAGGAATATTATTAATATAATGTGTCCAAATTGTATTAATTAGATTCACTAGCATTTGAAATCAGCATATTGATACATTTGGAATATTCATCACTTAGGCTACCATTATACTAGGATGCTAGCATCCGAGGATGCTAGTCTGAGGAATCTTGTAACTTGTTTAGAGATGTCGCTTTGGATGTAGCCTAGAAGCTCTTTGAAAGAAGGAAGTGACATTCTAAAGTAATTAAAAAATCTTGTTTCACTATTGCACAGTTCATCAAACAATGTAAAATACAGGCTTTTAATAGAACGGACAGTTAAAAAGGGGTCCACACTAAACTTTCTTTTTGCACGACGCCTTCTTTTCTTAATTGGTAACATCAGCAACAACATCTCTTCATTCGTTGGGGCCATATTGACGACTGACCAAAAATTAAAATAAAATAGCAGTCCGGGAGGCTAGCATCCCAACACAAATTCGACTCGAAGTGGGATGCTAGCTTCCGGGATGCTAGCATCCTAGTATAATGGTAGCCTTAGGTGTGGCAATTAGACAGAAGAAAAAAAAAGAAGTAGGTAATTAGCTAGTAATTGCCATCCATATAATTTGTTTCGGGATACTCTGTATAATTATTTATTACTATTTACAGGTACTCCTTCAAAACAGAACAATATGGAGCAGCAGGACTTTCCTGAAAATCACACCAGCAAGAAACCATTCAAATGTGAAATCTGTTCAAAATCCTTTGCATTTAACTGTCATCTAAGGGTGCATATGCGTTCTCACACTGGTGAAAGACCATACAAATGTGAAGTTTGTTCGAAATCTTTCACAACAAACCCTCAACTGAAGTTGCATGTTAAACGTTGTCACACAGGCGAAAAACCACACAAATGTGGAATTTGCTCAAAATCATTTGCAATTTACTGTCGCCTAAAAATACATATGCGTTCTCACACAGGCGAAAAACCATTCAAATGTGAAGTTTGTTCAAAACCTTTTACGACAAAACCTCAAGTAAAGCTGCATATGATGCGTTGCCACACAGGCGAAAAACCATTCAAATGTAAAGTGTGTTTAAAATCATTTGTAACTAACGATCGCTTAAAAGTACATATGCGCTCTCACACAGGCGAAAAACCATTCAATTGTGTAATTTGTACACAATCATTTTCGACAAACTCTCAAGTAAAGTTACATAATATGCGTTGTCACCTCTAGGCAAAAGACATTTAAATGTGAAGTTTGCTTTAAAATTTTCTTATACTAATGGAAAACGTTTAATTTGTATAAAATTGTTACCTGTCCGTAAGTAGATAGATGAATGGGATTAGAAGTTGAGAACTGTCTGAATAGCCTAACCAGAGGGAAAAACTATCTTAGGATGAATCATATTAATTATAAAGTTCACTGATCAAAAATCCCTGTCAAAAACATCTGGTTTGAAGTAAAAAATAAATCAATTTCATAATATGAGATTGATCGTTCAAGCTGATGAGTTTCGTAAGAACTGGAATGAAGATTCACTCTCTCAATCTGACCATTTCCTTTTGGAGCTCCAGTGGTTATTATTAAACTCTGTATACCCTCATCAATACAATAGTTTTTGAATTCTTCAGCAGTAAAAGCAGTTCCTCGATCTGTTATAATTGTACCTGGGTTTCCAAAAACTTGTTTTTATTTGTTCCAACCAACTAATAACTTCTTCAGTTCTCGTAGATTTACATGCATATAGCCTGGTCAATTTGGAGAATACATCAATAATCGTCAAAATATGTACCTAACGATAATTTTTATTAGTTGAAGGCATTGGTCCTAAACGATCGATGTGATATGTGTGCAGTGGTCCTTGCTGCTTGGGTATTGGATGTAACATTCCTTTCCTTTCTATTACCTAATAGGCAATGTACAAAATTTTTTTAAACATTTTTTTAATTTTTCTTTCAACTTTAGAATATAAAATTCTCTTCTTACCACTTCTTAATTCTGTCTTAGGGAGTGCAAAATGACCGCAATTTCGTGTGCTCTTTTTATTATATCCATCTGCATCGCTTTTGGAGCTACCACTAAATCCTTTCCATTATCAAATTTATGAAGTATATGATTCTTAACCACTAAATTTTCATAATCTTCTGTAATCAATATCTTCTTTATCGCCAATATGTATTCTTGTTCGTCCATTTCTTGTGCTCGTCAAGTCGTTCTATAACACTATCTTGAATATTCCTCCAATAATAAAAGCCCATCTATAGCAGCTCTGGTGTTCAAATCTTTCTTAGTCATTGTCTTCTGGAAAGCTGAACAATCAGTAACAATTTTAAATTGTATTTCAGGTAAGTATATTCGAAACTTTTTCACTGCTTGAATGTGTACTTGTACTTGTATTTGTCTTGTATTTTCTTGCTTATGGAAGAAATTTATTATTCTCGCTCGACTTCTGCATCAGACAGGCTCCCTAACCGTCTGTATGCAATTCCGTTCCACCTCCCTGCTTATAAATGTTTATTACTGGTTTACAAAATATAAACTTATTGAGTCTCTCAAACTCCTTTTTCTGTTCGTTATTATAAAAACAAACTTCTGCTCCTTCCTCGAAAATATCACTTGAAGGTTTGGTAATATTGGAATAAGATGAAATGAACTTGCGAAAAAATCCTGTTAAACCTAGAAAAGATTGAATTTGTTTAAGAATTGCTGGTTGTGGAAAGTTCCTGATTGTCAAAGTCTTCTCATTTGACGGTTGGACTCTCCCACCCTCAATGATAAACCTAAAAATTCTCTCTTTTTAGTAATTGACATTCCTTTTTTTTTATGTCTAGACCATATAGTCTTTCGCAACCTGAATAACTTCTCTTAATGTCTCAAGTCCTTATTCTTCTTCTGTAGAACTTATTATTATTATATCGTCCATAGGTATACCCAATAAAAGCATGATGAAATACTGAAATACTGAATACTGCTGGACTATTGTATAATCCAAAAGGACATTTCAGAAATTGAAATTGTCCATGGTGTGTAACAAATGCAGTATATTTTATACTTTCTTTTTCTATTCCAACGTGGAAAAATTCATTCCTCAGATCGATGGTACTAAAAGTACCTATATTTAGCAGCCTGCAATCTATCCAACACATCTTCGATTGAAGGGAGAGGAAATCTATGTTTTTGTCAAGTTTTCTGTAATCACAAAATATTCTAGTACTACCATCTTTTTTTAACAAGAACTATTGGACTAGCCGGATTAGCAAAGTCAAATGAACTAAGTACCCAGTGAACATGGTCACGTAATTATGACGTACATTTTTGGACATTATGTGTATGTGTATGTGTGATTTTTGGGGTGACATTCACTGAGACCTAAAAGGTCTTTTTGGACATTAATAACGTCAGGATCACCAAGAGAATGACGTGTGAATGACGAAAAAATCACGGCCTAATGTCACAGCCTAAAGACGTCATTTATAGTCGTGAAAATGACGTGTAACAGAGACGTTATAGTGACGTAATATTAAGGAGGTAATAACGTCATTTAAATACCAGATGAGGACGTAGGACGGGGAATATGTTATATTAATAGGATCGCGTCGGCATCAGCCCTAATATAAGTTGTCTTTATCATACTTTGAGTTTTTATATTAAGTATACAAAATTATATGATATACCCACTATGATATTTAGTTTCTATACAGCAATTTCATTTTTAAAATCGCTATTAAGTATCAGAAAAGACAACTAAATGGGCTACCCAATTTAATTAATTAATAAGTTCTGTTGACAAAATTTATAAAATTTTATTGTTACATCTAAATGACATATATATACAAATAAAATGTATTATATATATTTGGTTTTACAAAATAAAATTCTTTCTCATAAAATAAGAATTACATATCGCACTTTGGCTCAAATATAAAACGTTATAACTCAAAAAATCGCAGATGTTTATGAACAACAATCAGCAGTACAAAAACGACTATAGTCAAAAGCGCTCTTATCGTGCGGGTTCAAAGGTCACCAACCATATGTATCAAATCAGAAAACACAGAGGTTACCAAAATGCCAGATTACACTGGTTGAAGAATTTCCACTTTTTCTTTCATTCTCGAAATAATCTATCAAACTAAGTACCATTTTTTTTGCTCGAGGATACAAAAAAACGGAAAATTACTACTTATTATTCATATTGTCACTTTGAATTGTCAAAGTGACAAATCTGACATATTTAAATAAAAACTTAGCTGGTGAAAGACTTTTTAGAATCGCTGAAAACTAAATACATATCCTTTTTTTCTCCCGTCAAAATTGCATAAGTCTGTCTTATTCATATTACGGATTTTATTTGGAAGTTATAATTAAGCGCAATAAAAGAAAACAAAAACTGTGAGTATGTCTTTGTTGAATCGTATGACCCACACGATAAGACTGCATCTGACTATATTATAGTAAAAACACTTTCAGTATTCAAAGTATTTTTTTGAGTTGACATTAATTATTTTAGCTCAGGTGCTTCATTGTAAAATAAAAAAAAAATGGTTTCGACAATGAATCTATAGAAGTGTTAATAATCAAAAGCTGATTTCATATGTTCAAAGTATGAAGAATCGGAAATGACACATATTTTTGTTCTGGCAATGGTAGCAGCATACACTTGCAAGTTATAATAGTAACAGGCCATTGTTTAGTATCATCAGACAAATCCGAAACTATGTATGTGTTCAGTATATTTGAATCGAGTGGATACTTGTAAAAAGGAGAACTTGAACGAAACAATTTTCCTATTATAATAGTTTCACTTTTATTATGATTAAATAAAATATTTATTATTTCAATAACTGAATTATCTGCAATCATGGCATGACAGTTACTAAAAGAGTGTGAGTGAATTGAAAAAACCAAGCCTTTATAACGAATTTTTTTATATTGTTTACCTACATAGCCAGAATATGGCAATTTTCCAGTAAAATGTTGCATCTCATGAATAATTCCATTTAGTGGTAATGGCGACTTGATACTAGAATTCAAATTGTCTATTTCATGTAATCTGTTGCAAATTTGTTGTAATGGATTATTTTGTCCATTAATTAAACTTTTAAGTTTCCCTAAATAATTTTCAAATGGAAATGCTGATATTTGATCCAGAGTACCATACATGTTTACATCATCACATAAATGACATAATACATGAACATTATATACAAGAAATTCAATACCATAAATTTTTTTACAATGGTTAACAAATGTATCCAATAAAGTTTTAGGAAACTCCAATTTTAAAATTTTAATATGTTTTTTGGAAACTAATATTGAAATTGCGCAATTTAATAGCATAAAATGTTCATAAATAGCAATATCTGTTACATCTCTAAGAACAACTGGCCCAAAATATAATAAAAAATTTCTGAATTCCGTAGCTTTCCAAAGATTTAAATCTATCAAAGATCTCGGCTTTCTATTAAACTCATCAGGGATATATTTTTGTAGTGAAATTAAATGATTTGACACTGTGTTTATAACCTGATTTCCTAATCTTGTCTTCATAGAAGATTTTACATTTCCTGTCCACGTATTTAAAAGCTTCCGCATTACCCCTAGGCAAACACAATGCATGTAGTCAAGAGGGAAATGGGATATAAATTTAATCTCAGGAATTTTCAGTAAAGGTGATTCACCTAAATGATGTTCAGGATCTGATTGTAAACGAAAACTAGTATCAGTACGACTGGCAGAATTAGTTTTATTTAATATAACTCTTCCATGATATTCTCCCCTTTCTATACATTTGTCACAAGAGGAATACCCTCCATGAGATTTAACACATTTAATAAATGCCCTTGCAGGGGCATCACACACAAAACTATGTATTTCAATGTTATACTTAATATCATCTATTACGAACCCATTTAATAATACCATCTGTAAATCATCGACAAAATCCTCTAAATATTTTTCTAAAGGACTTGGTTTTTCTTTGCCACAAAATATCCCAATTACAAATGGCTTGGAATTTTCAATGTTTTTGATAATAGCCAATATGGGCCACAAACTACATTTAGAGCTACGAAAAAGTGGTAACCCATCTATATTAAAGCCAATTTGAAATGATCTATTGTTTGGAATTTGGTCATAATGCCTCAAACAATTTATCAGTGCGTTACTTAGGCCAAAATGATAATATTTGCCATTGGTTAAAGTTTTAAAATTGGTTATAATTGGGGTTTTCAAAAGAGTTCTGCTATCTAAGGGAATTTCAGGGTGATGTTTAGCAAGAATGTGCAAAAGATCAGTGAGAGCTCTTCTTGGTATATTGTGTTGTATTGTTGCCCAGTATTTTAAGTCATCAATTAATTTAGTTTTAGATGAATTTTCTGGGTTGAAAATTGTTATTTCACTACCAGTAGAATTGTCAACATCAAAAAATGGCCTGTTACTATTAACACTGTCATGTGAGTCACTAATATTACCATTGCCAGAACCCTCTGAATCTGAATTACAATTATTATTATAGTTTAGAAAACTTGAATTATTTATTTTATTTCCAACAGTATTGGTAATTACAACATTTTCAAGCACATCATGTGACTGAATTTCTAAATTGGTTGAATTATTTTTTCCATTACCTTTTTTTATTGATTCAGCTACTCTTCTATAAATTTGTCTTTTACAAACTAAATCTTTTTTTCTTCTTTCTATTTTTCTATTCATATTTATATTTGAGATTCAGTATTATCTAATACTTTTTTGAGCCGCTGTGGTGCATGCTTTAGCCACACTTTGATACTATCTTCTATTTGTTTTTCAGTCACTTCAGAAGATGTCTTGCTTTTTACCGCATCTAAAACCATTATCCAATTAATAAAGTACTCAAAATCAATAATAGATAAATACAAAAGGTTGACTTTAGATTTGGGAAAAATTTTATTACTATATTTTTAAAGCAATACAAATTTAGATATGCAGGCCATTCCATGTTTTAAAAACTATAGTTGTTGATTCTTTTATTTCACTAATATATATAATATACAAAATTAAAATATACTCACTTACAACAGCAATCTTTATTTTCAACTTCCCAAATGGTTGCTTTCCCATTCGTTTTCCCCAAAAACTGAAGTCCTTTGCAAGAAGATTGGTTAACATATGTTTAAGTATGTTGTTCACTTGTGAAACAACATCACGTCCACCCAAACTGGATAAATATAGTACCTGTAATAATCAATTTTATTAAATATGATAAGTATGGGACCCGTTAATACTTTACCAAGTTTTGAAAATTTTCCTGGTTTTCTAAATAGTCCTCGAATATATCAATATCTTCTTTTGTATTCAAAGGTAATTGGACAGGTATGTCATCTGGTAAAGCTCTTGACAATGTATTTGTCCTTGAATATTTTCTTTGAAAATTTAAAATCTCATTATTCTGCTCTTTAATTTGATAGAGTAGTGTTAAAACTTGTTCTTCTAAAACAGTAATAGAAAAGTTTTTACTTATGTTATAAAGTATTAAAACAATAAATTTATGTACCTGAAGTATTATGGGTAGAAGACACTTTCCTTGTTTGACTCTTCGTAAACAGTTCTCTTCTTGTTTGTGATGTTATTGTGGGAGTAGTATTATTTCCTATAGATGTACTTGGTGAAATAAAGGATGAGGGTTCTATATCTGATAAAATTGGTGGAATTTTTGGTGGTCTTGGATGAATATTCACTGTATTACCTAAATGCTTTTTGTTGACATGAAACAATGTTTCTTCATCATCATCACTGCTTAAATACTCATTATCAAACCTGGAAGGCTTACATACTTTTCGTTTTTTGTGTGTCTCATCGTTTTTTATTAATTCATCTGCATCGTAATCTGTTTGAACATCAGACGTTAATTCATATTGTATGATTTTTTTGTTTGATGTATGAATATCGTCTGCAAAAGAAATATACCTTTTCTCCTCAATCAGACAAAAAGACAACTCATATAAAACCGAATGATAAAGCAATCAACATTTTAAGTTGACTAAACGTATGTCAGACTTTATCACTTTAAAATGTCCAAGAAATTAAAGCATTGTTAATTTTATCAAGAAATAAACTTACCACTCTCAAAAAGAATTTTGGTTATTTTGTAAAGATCCCACTTTCCTTCAACTGGAACTTCTCCTTTCATTAAAGCGTTTTGAAATCTGTGTTGATGTTTATACGGGGGCCAAAAAGCTTCTTTTTTCTTCGGTGTGAGCCACTCCACTCTAATTGTACTAATCCACGGCAATCCTTCTTTATCTTTCTCGGCAAACTGAACCCCTACGAACGCCATTTTCTTAGGATGGTTATAATATGAGCACGAAGCCACGAGCGAGAAGATACCGCTTAATACCACCACCACCGTAATCTACGTTAAGCAACCATTAAAGATAAAAATCATTACTAAAATGTAATTTTCACTTACTTTTGTTAGAACCAGAGATAACCACAGTGATCCATCCATCCAAAAAAAGCTTGTATGCACTATGCAGCATGCGTTGCAAACGAGTCAAACCGCCAAACTACAAGAAACTTGTGCCATCGGACCAATCGGAGGGTGACTGGCTCGCTCGGTTCTGCGCACTCTGCGTGCGCATACGATCTGGCGTATATAGCTATCCAGCTTAGCGCACCGTTGCGGTTATCAGATGCTTATCCCGGGAAATTTGAAATCACATACATATATTTCAGTGTTCACATCAAATAAAAAATCAATAAGATAGATACTAGATAATATAATGAATGTATGAAAAAAATTATACTTATATATATATATTCAATATTAATTATTTCTAATAAGATTTGAAAGTTAAACATACTCTGTGATAAAAATATGAATTTTATGGATACCTACACTGTAAGAAGTATAGGTATACCTACCTCCTATTTAATGTGAATATATTATGTGATATGATGATAAAAATATATAAAAGCATATTAAGTATAAAGGTTAGGTATTTAGTGACCTATTAAAAACGTGATAATGACGTGACTTGCGAACGTCTCTTAGACGTCCAAAATTTAACGTGAATATGACGTTACTTATTGGTATACTGACGTCGTAGACGAATAATCACCTATAAATGACGTAATATTGACGTGACCATGTTCACTGGGTACATCTAATAATTCCTTCTTCTAGTCATTCTTCTATTTGTGCCTCAACATCTTCTTTTTCTGGTAAAGCTAACCTTCTTGGACTTTGATACATTTTTTAATAGGATTCGCAGCTTAACATCAGCTTCCATAATCTTCTCTGGATAATATTCTTTCTTTGATTCTTCCCGATTTTCCTCATTTTTTATATGTGGCACATCTACTAAATTATTTTCTCTATCAGCTTTTTCGTCTATTGTTATCTTCTTTAAAACAATAATTTCATCATCTCTGAAGATAGTATCTACTGGAACTGAAACATCATTTCCCACATTCGCTTTGAAATTTGACGCTTCAGCAGGTATAATAACATGCAATTTTAGGAATAACTTCACTCCATCAATGATGAAATTATTATTGAAAGATCCCATTGTTATTACTTTGTTTGACCCAATACCTATAAGTATGATAAATTCTTCATTTATTTCTATATCTTTGAAGTATGCTTCGTATACAACCTGTCGGATAGCAGGAATATCACTTCCTTTATCCAGAAGTGCTATCAATTGAATATTATATCAATATTCAATTTAACCCTATTTTTTGGAACCATTCCAACTATCGTCATATTTGAACTTCCACTTTTCTTCTCTGAACATTTATTTGATACATGGCCATAACCAGAAAAAACAAAACACTTTGGCCCTTTCGCTTTATCGGGACATTCATTGGACAACTTTTTGCGCAAATTCTGAAGACTAAATGGAATCCAGTATACGAATTTCAATAGGGCATGTCCACGTGACGTCACAAACTAGTCTGGTGGTAAAACAATAAACAAAGCGTTCAGACCACGTGGTACTTAATAGTGAGGTTATGCTGATTCTTGGAGTAAGAATTGCTATACAGGTATAAAAAAGCATCGTAAAACCAACTAGTTTTAAACTAGGTATAAATTCTGGTATGACTTTATTCCCAGAATAACTATACCTAGTATAAATCTCTATTGTAAAACCGGCCCTAAGTAGTCGTTGGCATATATATTGTTCTATGGTCGTTGGCATGCAATCTGCCGAGTGGAACTCAGTGCTTCGCTCTATAATAATTTTCTCTTTCTCACCCTAAAAAATGAGTTTTATTTTATTTTATGCTAGTCTATTTTAAGTTAGTGATAATGAATTATTGTTACTGTAAGTACAGTCATTGTAAATTTGATTTGTTACTCCGAGAGATTACCTATCTAATTTCCACGTGGTTCCAAAGGGAGCTATCTGACACAGTTGCCCAATCGTTTGTATTTGAAATTATTCATATTATCTTATTTTCGCTGATCATTTCAGACTATTTGCTAATATTATTGACTTCAATAGTAAACTATAAATTGTGCGCGGTTCTTTTCTTTAATTTAATGCAGACTTTAAATAATACGGGTCATAAACTTTACACCTTTTACGGACTTCAATAATTTGTGTATATCTTCTTTACTGTTAATTAAGTACCTATACTTAGACAATTTTCGACTATAGTTTTTTTCCAGCTAGTCCTTTAAATAAAAAGATAACTGCTGGAAGTTTGGCCTTTCATTTATCTTAACTGAACCTTTATTTATTCGAGTCATTCCTCTGGCTTAAGCCAAGAATGACAAGGTCCGATACCTCATTATCGGTGGTCCTTCGATTGTTCTCGAAGATGCTAAAAGTTATGGAGACAATGTACAGTTCAATAGTTCCTAATTATTCATCCCTTTCCCTCCAACCAGAAAAGTCACGTTGCTCTTTCCGCGTTTTACTACTTTCCCCCTCGTTTCCAAAGACTACTTGTGAAGCCTTAACTGCTTTGAGTGAACTACTGGAAATATTTTTTTCTACGACCGTGCGTTCTAACCCACTTTCCCGCACGCATTTTAGTTTTGAAAGTGTCATGTTACCTATTATTTATTTAAAATAATAAGGCAAGATAAATTGCAACGGCGACTCAATGTGGAGAGCACCTCAGGTGTGAATTCGGAGACCAAACTAATATCAATTCAGGGAGTAGTCTTACCAGTTCGGGGGTAATCCTACTTTATTTAAGTTATTGAAGTCATATTGAAGTTAATGAGATAATTATTATCTCATTAACTATTATAAATGAAGTTAAGAAACCAAATGAATTTAATAAGTTAATAAATCAAGTTAAGAAATGTAATTAAAGTTAATCAACAAAGGTAAGTGGGCGCCACCCTGAATAATATTGGTCGACTTGTATTTCACCTCACAACTCTCTATCAACAAACCTGGAAATGTTGGAAGGGAAGGAATATGAACAACATTGTTAAATTTACAAGTTGTATTGTAACGTTTATTCTAATTTATATTTACAAATTAATTTATATTTACAGATTTATATTCAAATACAGTCCTTATTTACTAATTTATATCACACACTAACTATAATTTATATGAGAGTCACTTTATCGAGGCGCGATTGCTTTCTTTCAGTATCAACACTTACTGAATAACTGACTCCGCTGCGATGCTCGTCGCCTATTTATACTCGTATGTTTTTCTAGAAACCTCTAGAACTCGAAGTTTTGGCGGAT